>JAODVQ020325238.1:0-31231 GCA_025400075.2 Phenganax stokvisi
CAGTATAACAGCAATTTCCGCATGATTTAATTGCAGTGTGAATTTCTTGATTTACTATTAAAACACACGATCATGGAAATGGTTAGTAGTACTGGGAACAGTTCCAGCTGTTGGTCCAGCAGCAACTGCTGGTGCTCCTGGTCTGGCAGTAGAAGTGTGCATCACAAACATTGAGCGACGGACCTTTGAAAGAGTGTGAGCAAGTTCTGATTGGGAGGGCATTGGGTCCTCCCAGAAGAAGTCATGATTGAGAGCTCCATCACTATCCAATCTTTTCTTTGGATCCAGGACCAGCAGCTTGTCAATGAGGTCAATTGCATGAGTGTCTCGGACATAGTGTCTCAGTCTTTCTCTGATTCTTCTCTTTTGGTCTCTAGGCAACTGTAGCTTGCTATATAGTTCCAATCCTTCCACTCCTGGCCACACTTCTGGGATAATGGAGCCACACAAATTGCTAATTAGAGAAATTTGTTTTTGTTCTGAGTCTCCTTGCATGATAGGCCGTCTAGTCCACATCTCACACATGATACAGCCAGCTCCCCACATGTCTATAGGAGTGGCATAGTTCCTCTCACCAAGAAACAGTTCAGGAGGTCTGTACCACAGTGTGATAACTCTGTTAGTATAGCGTTGAGTCTGTCCTTTACTCATTGCCCTTGCTAGTCCAAAATCTCCTAATTTGAGGACGCCAGCTTTGGTGATGAGAATATTTGATGACTTCATGTCACGATGAAGAATTCGAACTCCATGAATGAAGAACAAAGCATTGAATAGTTGCTGCATTACAGATTTTATCTCCTGCAGTGAGAACTTGACTTCTTCACAGCACAATAGCCCAGCCAAATCATGCTCACAGAAGTCAAACACTAGAAATATGCTTCCTCTTTCTCTGTTGTATGGAGTAGCTAGAAGGTAGCAATTACAGAATTACATAATTTTGTGAGTGCTCTCTTACCTTTACTACGACACACCTCTATCAGGTCAATGACATTCTCATGATTCAGTAATTGTAGAATTCTTATTTCTCTCAGGGCTGTCATTGGGAACTACACAACATACCATACAAGCATTAACCATCCGGCCTAATAAAAACTCACCCCTTCCTTCTCATTCTCCATTCTAACTTTCTTCAGTGCTACTATCTTCCCATTCTCTCTATCCCGAGCCTTGTAAACCTCACTAGGTGAAGAAAGGTGTCATGACAAAACATAGTTCTAGTTTTCTCTCACCCAAATGTCCCTTGTCCAACTTTAGCCAATTTCTCATATTTTGCCACGTCAGGACAGAAAGGAAAATTTAGACTGGAGGCCTTCACTGCCCCTACACTTCCACTACTCCCTCCAGAAGAATGACTAGATTGCTGGGTTGCGGTAGCCATTTTCGGCCGCACGATTGGATGTCACGTGATTTAACCGATTGCGGCGCGCGCCACTGCACACAACGAACACGTACACACGGAGAGCTGAGGAAGGGGAGACAGAAGATGTCCAAGAACACTCTCTCTACTGATTTTAGGAAAGTAGATGTAGATGAATTGGATGAGGAGAAGTACCGGGACGAGCCAGAGAGCACAGAAGCTAGCAACGAGGCAGATCAGGTGGCGCGAAGAGAACAAGAAGTGAAACGACTGACTCAAAAATATCCCAACATTTTTCTATATCACTTTCTCTGTTATACTATGTAACATTTTCTTTAACTAAGCATTACCAGTAATAATTTAGAGGCTCTGAAGGTATGTCTAGAAGATCCTCCAGTAGGAACAAAAGACAAGTCTCTAAAGGTATGTGATCATCAGTGTCTGTGTTAGCTGATGTGACATATCTTCTCAGGAGAGAAACTTTAACATTGTATTAGACGTACTGACTCGATTCCGAGCAGCAGATATAGAGAAGGCAGTGAAGAGCCTCAGTTCTGATCAGGTTGACATTCTGATGAAATACATATATCGTGGATTTGCCAGTCCAACTGAGAACTCATGTGGAATACTTCTTTCTTGGCACGACAAGGTTACATTTTACCTCTCATGCCATCTGATCTCTACCTCTCTCTCTGTGCAGGCTGTGGCTATAGGTGGTCTGGGATCAATTGTGAGAGTTCTGACAGACAGAAAGTCTGTGTAATAACAAACCACACCCTCCTCATTTTGAAACTATAATTTTTAGCATTAATTATTGTGTGAAGTTTTGTAGTGTTCTAGACCATAAAGTTATTTCAAGTCTCTCTGAGTTTCTTCTGCTCTCTCTTCCATACAATCACTGTTCCCTGTGTGTTTATACACAACAGTGTCTGACCATATTAGGTCACAAAATAGTATGTGGAGCATACATCAGTATCAGCAGAAGCTAATAATGATTCATCATATGTCCATGCTACTGCCATGACTGGAGCAGAGTGTCCCTGCAATCTATTGACTACTGCTCCAGTCTCCACATCGAAGAAATAGACACTACAGTCTTCACTGCCACTCACTACACATGCTCCCTATTATAATGAATAACCTCAAAATAAACCATTTTTACTAGTGGCATACTTGTAGGAAACTCATGAGAGGACAGAAAGCACTAAGAATGTGAATTGAATGATGAGGTACTGGAAATTTTCTCTTCACATACACATTGCCATCAGAGAGCAGTCTGTGATAATAATGATGGTATTATAAGATGATGTGATTAGCTGGTAGATAGTACCTGAATAGTCTAAGAGTGTCATCTGTTGTAGATATTAATAGTGATGGATCTCTAGCCTCTCTGTTTACCCAGGTTCTGTATGATATGCAGGTCACCAGGTGTCCTGGAGATACTACTAGTCTAGAGAGCTGTGAGATTTGGTCACAATTATTGATCCCATTACCTCTTGAGACGATGTAATTTTCCAGAAACACTGTCAAAACTAAAGTTGTAGACAGATCCCTGGTTTGATAAGTGTTTAATTTAAAGATTTTTCTCCATTATTTACTACCTTACTGTCTCCAACCCACAAGTGAGAGTGGGTGGAGTCAAATGCCAGACAGAGAGCAGCACTAGTCACTTTGCATGATCCTCCCTATAATACACCATTCAATACAATGAGTCATAGATGATCCTGCAACATACCTTTACTGCTTTGCCAGTTGATACATTGAAAACTCTTACTTGAGATTTACTATTACCAATCTAAACTGTTAGTTGAGGAGAACAAACTAGTGTTGTCTGCTAACTAATGATTGATGCTATTAGAATAGGATACCACAACAAGATTGTTATTGTTAGGGTGGAATTTACAGCAGAGAGAGCGACCACTGCTACCATCACTTATTTCTCTAAGACAGTCACCTGAAGTAGGATTCCACAATCTAGCAGTACCATCTGATGACACTGATACCAGTAAATCATTAGCTGCAGACCAGTCAAAATCTATCAGTAAGAATTGATAGCTAATTATAATGAGATGACCACACCCACCATTGACAGGTCTATGATGCCCTTTGAGAGTGGAGATGAGAGAAGGAGGTTCAGTTGATACATCAAACACAGAGAGAGTTCCATCCCGAGAACCACAAGCCAATCTATTCTTGTCATCATTTGCAAATTTAAGACTAGTAACTATGAAAATGGGTCAGAGTTTGGAGCTGTGCAATTATATCATTGCTACCTGCATCTTTATGTCTGTCAAAAATGTGGTGCATCCCACAGAAGGCATAATGTTCTGCTAGACTGGCATTACCAGCCATAGCCCGGCTGGCCTCAGCAGAGTGCGTTGGGACAAGGCCTCCTAGTAAAGACTCTCTACGTGAAGTGTTAAGACCTTCCTCTCTTACAATTGGTAGACTCTCCATACTTTGCCCCAGGCTCTGAAGATCAGTATCATGTTGACTACTAGTAATAAATACTCACATGTCTAGCAGAGCCTCTCATACTACCTGTACTCCGAGAATTACTGCAGATAATTAATGAGATTTAAAACTAATTCCCATATCACTATAATATACCTCTTTACTAGATGACCATATTTGGCAGCCAAGACCTGAGCTCTAACATGAAGGTAACTACGTCTAATAGCAGGGTCTTTCCCTCTAGTTGTGTTCTCCTGTAGTAGTTGATTCCGTCGACGAAGATATAACATGTCTAAATACGATAACCAGAACATATCAGTTACTAGCAGTAGCTATAATTGGATATTATAGCTATCTTACGATTCTGTCTAGGTAGACCTCTGCATGCATTATAACGAGTGTCGAGAGCTAGCACCTGCTGAGCCACGTTGACAGCATCTGCAATATACAGATTATTTTATATGCCGCATGCTACGTCTTACCTTTATGCTGCATTTCAGGCCTTGATTGATGGTGTCAAAATAGGGTGGGCGCTATTTAAAGTAAACAATTTGAACTTTGCACCCACACGTGGAGAGAGGATAATGTTCTCAGAAGAACTTGTGAGAAGAGGCGCAGAACGTGATAAACAGAAGAAGGAAAATGAGCGACTGGCTCTGAGAAAAAGGGAAGTGAAAAGTAAGATAAGAAAGTATGACCGACGTCAAGATGGAACAGTCAAGGTATTGGGTGACGAGAGAAACTTTTGATTATAGTGGTTCCGTGTAGGCCAGCGGAGGAGGACAGGGATTGAGAGAATTTGTACGAAAGAGAGAGAAAGTAGCTGAAGAAAGTGCCAGGACATCAGCTCGACTGGAATTGCTCCTGGATGAAGAACCTGGGTAAACAACATTTCATTGTGTATCTAATGACAGTGGCTGTAGGTATCTAGACTGTGATGGATCTGAGAGAACTTTTCGATATCGTCAAGCTGAAATAGTGGGTGCAGTTCCTATTATTGCCCAGCAGAACTATTTTGAACTGAAGTTAGAGGAGCTTGGGCCATACAGATTATCTTATTCCCGCAATGGAAGGTGTGTAATTCTGTTGCCATGTCACATTCTCATGTTAACACCTTTCAGGGCACTGCTAATTGGAGGGTACAAAGGTCATGTAGCACTAATGGATTGGCGAGAGAAACGTCTTGGGTCAGAATTCAATGTGCGGGAGACAGTGAGAGATGTACAGTAAGTTGAAAATGATAATTTTACATGATTTACTGTCTGTCCAGGTTTCTACACAATGAAATGTTGTTTGCAGTAGCTCAGAAACGAAGTTTGTTTATTTATGATTCTTCTGGAATGGAATTACACTGTCTTAAGAAACAGAATCATGTCAACAGATTGGAGTTTCTTCCATACCATTTTCTTCTTGTAGCTGCTGTTAGTGTAGTAGTTGTGTAGAATGTCCAACCTGACACTCTGTTGGTATAGGATGACCATGGTACTCTACATTACACAGACACCTCCACTGGTCAGTCTGTTGCTGAGATCAAGACTAAATTAGGAGCTTTGAAAACAATGGTTCAGAATCCTCTCAATGCAGTAATCAAGTTGGGACATTATAATGGTAGTGTGTCTATGTGGTGTCCTAGTGTTTCGGCTCATCTGACCAGAATACAGTGTCATGGTGGTCCTATTACATCTCTCTCTGTTGACCCATCAGGACATTATCTTCTTACTGCTGCTATGGATGCCTCTGTGAAGGTAATCTTATTTTGTCTGTCACCTCTCAGTCATTTCCTCACTACATCAGGTGTGGGATATGAGGACATACCGACAACTCCATTCTTATACTATGCCAAGACCTGTGGTTTGTATGGATGTTAGTAGGCGTGGCTTATTAGCCATTGGGCGTGGCCAACATGTTTCTATCTGGAAAGATGCTATTACTCAGAAACAGTTATCTCCTTACCTCACTCATGGGTATACAAATGTCTCTAGTAACAATACTGTACTTCCAGTCTGTTTTGAGATTTTGGAGCAATAATGTAGTTTATTTGAATTGAGTAACATTAAGAAAGAAAAAAGTGCCTGTTGCAAGCATTGAATAAGGATCTCACTTTTGGGGGGCACAAGTGCATAGATCTTGCTGCCACTGAATATAATAATCACCTCACAAAATTTCAATATCATACTGAAAGTATAGTAATACTTAGTATAGTAATACTAGTATACTGGACAGAGTGAAAGGAGATGTTAATGCAGTGCAGTTCTGTCCATTTGAAGACTGTCTTGGAATTGGACATTCACTTGGTATCACAAGCATGTTGGTTCCTGGTATGTCTCTAGTTACTCTCTGACTATCTCTATTACAAAGTCCTATCAACATAAGGTGCTGGAGAACCAAATTTTGATGCTCTAGAGTGCAATCCATTTCAGACCAAGAAACAGAGACAAGAAGCAGAAGTGAAACAATTGCTAGATAAAGTGAGATATCAACTAAAGGTTTTGAGTGAATTGCGTGGTCAGATCCCTCCAGAGATGATTCAACTGGACCCAGGCTCTATTGCTACTGTAAAGAAATGTGATAGAATGGGAAAAGTGGAAGAGGAAGAAGAGGAGGAGGAGAGAGAGAAAATAAAACACAGGAAGAATCGAAGAGAGAAAGGCAAAGGGAAAGTTTTGGCTGTCCAACGACAGATGGCAAAGGAACAAGTTGCAAGAGTAAGAGACCATTGAACCAAAGAATCAATAGTACACACAAGCATAGATATAATATTGTGTACAACTATTATCATGGCAGCAGGTAGGTGGAGAGATACCACTTCCAGTGTAGCATAGCATGATGATGTGACCATGTAATAGTCATCTGTTTTATGTGCTGATGTTGTGTGTTAGGGTATAACAATGGTTAGCATGTATATACTAAATGGGGAACTTGCAATCCGCACAGCAGAATATTTTAAGTGAATTAGAATACAAGCTTAACCCTCAGTGTGCATGCGCAGCGAGGGTTACTGTACTGGCTCCTGTCTGTGTGGTGACACGGTGTGGCGCCCAGCCACACGCGCACTCGTGGTGTGGGGCCGGGGGGGCCGGGTGGACCATGTGTGTTACACACGCGCATGCGCCCATTGTGATACCAAGGTAAATGTATGCGCATGCTCTGACCTTTGCTTCTATTATGCTACTTTAATTGAATCATTATGGTAAGCGTGGACCCTTACAAACTTGGCAGCAAGCAACGCAGTCCATCTAGTAACTGAGCCTTCATACTTGTGCCGAGGGTTTGCACTCTAGTGCTTTTCATTAGTTTATAATGAATTGAGAGCCATCACATAGTGAGCTAAAAGCTCCACCAGACACGGCACAGTGAGCAGCTGTTACCATAGTAACAGCTGCTCTGCCAAGGTTTTTTGTGTTGTGTGCCTTCCGTACTCTCTTTTCAAGGACCAAGTAATAACTTTAAGACTTCTCTCCCCAGGTTAAAAGAAGGAAAGCAGTTTACAATGAAATTAGATCAAGAAAAAAAGATGTGTTAGATAAAGATGACAGTATAACTGAAGACATAAGTGTATTGACTAGATTCATTAAATAAAATATCAATCATTGTATATCACTTGATCTGGGGGTGTTGGCAAGATTACAAGAACTATCCACTTTATACAATTTTTGTTCTGTCATGTTGGGAGTTCAAACTATCTCTTCTAACATCAGTTTCCAAATCAACTGCCAGATATTCCATTTTCCACTGTAGTAATACAATGAAAAGCACTGAAGTGTAACTGCCACTTCATTATAAATGCATGGAGTTAGTTGCAAGTATGCTAACACTTACTTCACCATGGAACTTTTGCCATCCTTGAATACTTTTATCCTGGTCAGAAATAGAGTGTACACAGCTTACAACTCCATCACTATAATCAATTTCTTTGTCAAGAGATGATAATATTATTTAATGCACTAACTGGAGTGGTAACAAAACCCTGACTGATTCTGCCTCATCTATAACAGAGCTTGAGATTAATTGCAGCCGAAATATTGCCTGAGATGATCTCTTTGGAACCTGTCTGGCCACACCCCCTCGGAGAGTTCGACCAAATGCTGTACGACGAGTTTGGAAGCGAGTAGGTTGTTCTGTGGTAGGTGAACTGATGACATCTGTTGTCAATAATCCATGGCCCTCTGATCCTATCTTGTCTGTAGTGACTGTTTCACTACTGTTCTCTATCAACTCAGCAATAGCTGTCTCTCTCTCTTTCACAGCTTGAATAACTGAGAACCTGAGGATCATTCCTTTCCCAGTACCAAGCCATATCTCATCTCCTACTATAATCATACTGGTAACTCTACAGTCCAACTGTTGATAATAATTTCATTGAAATGCTAGACCATAATAATGAGTAACTTACAGGGTCTGAGAGGACACTAGAGGGTGGTAAAATTGAATTGTAGTCTACTTGCATAAGTCGAACATATCGTGTTCCATCGTAAACACTAATGACTGATGATCTGTATTTCAGAGAGATTAGGGATACCACTAGGAGACCAAAGCCTTACGATCTGAAAGAAACCCATACTCCATGATCACTTGTCTCCATTTTGTACACCTTTCTCTTGAGCTCTTCTAAGGCAATGCTATGTACAGGTTCATATGATCTGTAAATATGAGACTCTCACAGCAGGTGTACCAGTAATACATGGACTAACTGAGAGGAGAGAATAGTAATAGCATTGCCACAACCACACCACAATTGATTTCCTGGGCCTAGAGTAACGCACGTTACCGAGCCAGATCCTATGTGTATTAGAAGTGGACCTCTTTCAGGAGGTTCCATTGTTACTTCCTGAACAACATGTATATCACCATAGTTTTCTATGCAGAATCAATTACCTGGAGTACTGCTACATATCCATCAGCTAAAGCTACAAACACAGTTTTCTCTTGTGTGCTCTTAATGGCTAGTACTGAGTCAGGCATTTTCATAGACCACATCTTTCTCCTGCATACACCATCATCTGCTAGTCAAACATCATAATATTTGTTTCGTCATCTCACTCTGATACACAATGGAAGCCATGAATATTGAAATCCAATGTCCCAACAATGACAAGATCGGAACTCACATAGCCTACACTGATAACTCGTGAACTGATCTACAGCAATAAATGAAAACGATATATTTCTAGTTATTTCCCTCTTACATCATGTTGAGGAACTGTTGTGTGCCATTTCCCACCACTTTCAGATATGATGGCTACATAACCCTGGTGTCTATCCCCACAGCACAACCAAACTTCCTCCTCCTGGTCCTCCTTCTTTCTTACACATCCACATTCCCAGGTCAGATGACGGCGAGCTCTCTGATTATCTCTGAATGATCTCTCCAGCACTCGAGTAATTACAGCCTTCAGAACAGCATTATTACCCATGTACTCTATTGCTTACTTGCTTATTTATCTTCTCCAGCTTGCTACGATTCTCTCTTTCCTTGAGCTCTCTTTCTCTTAATAACCATTGTTGTTTCAGGTCTCCATAGTGACTGAAATGGCGTGTTGATAGAGCACCACGTGAAGGAAATGGTACAAATCCAGAAAATGCAACCTAATGTAAGCTCATGAAAAAGTTGAGTCTAAAGAACGTGTCAAACCTTGAGCAGTTGATCAATATCAAAAGTGTGTCTGGTAATTTCTTTCAGTGTTTGAAAAAGAGCAACGGGGTCAGTGATACTCAACAGATAATGAGTATTGACTTTCAGTACTCCTAAACCTACTCGAAATAGAACTTTTGATCCTTCCAACAAGAAACAGTCTAGAATTCGCAGCATAGACTGAAGAAGAAGATGAAAAAGAGAGATGGCTAAAAAAGTCCTACCTCAGTTGGCATGGCATCAATGAAGAGTGTAAGGAACCAGTTGAATGTAATGAGTGTGACGTCAATGCCATGATTGTCAAAATGAGAACTTAGCCTTGGTAGTTTCTGTGGTAGTAATTCTCTCAGCACAGCCTACACACAATCAGTACAATAATTCAGACAAAGAAAGTGATAGAAACCTGATCGGCCTGTGCTCCTAGAAGACCAGGACTGAAGTAATCTTGAGGAAGCAGCTTCTCAATTATAGCATTAAGAAACCTGCATATCAAACTCCTAAAAAATCACACTTATCGGATTACCCATACCAAAATGTTGTCTCCTCATCTAGAAAGAGAAGTCCAATAGCGGCAATAAGATTCATTCCCTATTGGGACAGGAGGTCAAAGGTCAATTTACTTACTAGCAGCATTATTATTGTCTAATAAGATTATGCAATACCTGACAATATCCTACATTTTTGTTGTGATGGCTGTAAGCAACTAGTATATTCCTTAATTTTTGTGTCTACATAGTAGATCAGACTAAATGGAAAGAAAACATTAAAGTGAGTCTTACTCCTTCTCCTTTGCCTCTAAAGTGAGTGTTGTTAGGTAATGTTCGATGAAGATCTAACAAAATCTGTTTCTCTGCTGCACCCTATCATGGGGGACGGAGTGGTGACTAAGTACAAGATCCAGTATTATACCTTTACCTCTGATGCAGCTGAGTTCAGCAAAGAGGTGTAGTAATTATTTTCAGGTCCCGAAGCATTGTCCTTCACCTCTTTGGTCTTACCAACCAGTCTGTATACCAGACTAAAGCCAAAACAATCACTTTCTCCTAACTTATATAGTAATTCCTTACCTTGTCCAGATACGAGTCCTGTATTGAAGAGGTACACCTTTTCTTAACAGGTTGCGAAGCTCTCTTTTCTGTGAGAGAGGAAAATATCATTATAATATTATTATTACTGTCATACTCCTTACCTTCACTCTGTCATTGCTGGGTAGAACATCAAGATAAGTCTTTCCCTTAACTGGTTTAATAAACTTCAAAAAGTCAGTCCACTCTTGTACCAGAACCTCCCTTTCCTGTGAAAAGTGCTGGTCATTGGTTACAGTATAAGCTATCCTCACTTCCTGTGTGAAATGTAGGTAGAGTTGTCGACATAGGTAATGCTGAACATTGGCATCACTATGCCAGTCATGCCAGTCTCCATACTCATCTTTGAATGAAGACTTATAATTGAGCAAAGCATTCTCATCACTCTCTCTCTGCAACAGTTGTAGTAGCTCCTCCTGGTGCACTGCCTCATTTTGATCATCCTTTCTCCCCTCGTAGGTTCCTGCTGGGTCTGTAAAGCACTAGAATAATTATCTACTTCATTCCACTCATTGACATACTTGGAACCACCACCTTAAACTGGTCACTTAATAAAGTAACATACTTTGCTTTAAATTTGTTCACTTCTCGCTCTAGTTCTTGCACTTTACTAGTGAGGTACCTTCACTGTTAGCAGGTCTAATAATTACCAACTCACAGCCTTTCTGCATTAACTCGTTTCTCATTCTCCACCTCTTGTAGTGTCTTCAGTTCCACTTCATCAACTAGACTCTGAATACTACGCTTATACTGCTCAATAATATTTTTAAGACTCTCAATCTCTAACTTATGGTTTTCTGGATCCTTACTGACATTACTACAATAAAATACAACTCATAAACTATTACTACAATAATTTTAGCTAACCTTTTTGCAAGATCCTCAGTTAGCTTATCAATATTAGAATTTAACAAAACAATTTTTTCATCCTTTTTCTCAATTCTTTCTTTCAGTTGCAGTACTTCTTTCTGTAGCCTAGTAACTTCTTCTTGTGAAGTATTGTATGCATGCCGTAACTGTATAGGACACACAAACATAATATCTCAAAAACTGAAGTACTACCTCAAGAAACTCCCTTCGTTCAGAACCCTCCATGTCCTCAGTAGGGAAGATATAGGAGGTATTGGAATTAGATGGAGGAGAGCTCAGTCCAACACTGTCTGTTGGCAATGATTGACTGCAGTTGTTTGACAATGTACATAATATTATTATTGTAGGAAATGATGAAAGGGAATATTAACCATTTTTCAAGATTAACATGCTGTGAAACAATATTTCTGACACTGGATAGTCGAGTACTCTTGAGATCTCCCTTATCTACGAAGGTGTGTCTTCAATTATAACAGAGTTATAATTTACCTTTTTCATGCAATAGAACTCCAGGCTTTTCACTGGGAGGTTGCAATGTCTTTCTTTTGGCCAGATCAGTCTGGTCATGAGCAGTCTCCCGATGAATCCATTGCTCTCTCTTCTCTTGCAGTTTTTTGATCCAGGTATGGGCCCTCTCTGAGTCAACAGCTCCCAAAATATATACCTGACCTCCAGCACTACAATCCGTTGTTGAGTAACTAAAGATTATTCTTTCTAATAATGTACGGCTACCTTATCTTGAACTGGTTCATTTGCATTTCTTCACCCACCATGCCCGGTGTGACAACTGCAGCATGCAAATCAATTGACCTGCCATTTAAAAACAGTAGCTAACTCCAACCGATCCTAGGCTATCATCATTAGATTATAATTATTCCTCCTACATTAGGGGCTCGAACACTCCCTGTTGGTACGACTCTTGGTTGCGGTAGAGTTTCAAATGACAGGTTTGCTCGTCAAACCAGAACCAGTACCGCTTCTTTGTTCGACCTCTCCCTTAATACAAATGGCTTGTTTCAAACATGACATGCACAGCTGGAACTAACATGTCTTTTGTAGAAGATCAAGATAGCCTGTTAGACTTAGTAGAGTAGTGCTCGTCAACTAGAAATGGGAGACGTATGAAAATGACCACCGTGCACTGAATAGTACTAACTGCCCCTCTTCCTTCTCCTTCCGCTACCTCGCGGTCCATTCCTTCGATTGGGAACAATAAATGATTAGTGCTAGAGGAAGACGAGCCCCGCCCATGTACGTACGCCGTGTGTCGCTCGCGCACGCTCACACGCCACCCATACTCCCTCGATCGATGAACGTAAATTTGTGGCTTTAGTATAACACTTCCGTCCTGGCTCCACGGCCAGATATTGTATATACATACATACTCAATATTTTTGAGAAAATTGAAACATTGGGGTCGACTAGTCTTCCGTACAATGTGATCTGATAGTCTATGGATCTGATACTGGTCACTCGGAAATCGTAAAACTTGGCATCAACTCCATGCGTGGGAATTGCGGTGTACCGCGGCAAAGAAGACTAGTGGACTAGATGATCGGTTGTCTTCCGTCCCTCCTTCCTAGTAGAAAACACACCATGACAATAGGAGCAGTGCGGAGAGAGGAACCAACCTTTCCTAGTTCGCGGTTCAAGGTGATTGACTGCCATGCTCGAGTCGATTCTAATCCAACGGAGATTAAAGAAAACTCGTCCACACTCAACTACGTTACACCGCATTTTCGAGCCTTCGCCGAAGTAGAGCTAGACGCGTTGAAGGACGGAGAAATATTTACCGTAGGCTGGGTTCAGGCTGTGACGAGTATGAAGTTCTATAACACTTATCCTAAGGGGCAGTCAAGTTGGGAGATTCAAGAATTAAACAGTGGAGAATCTGTGGCAGTCAGTGACGCCGACGGACGGCAATATCCGTGGTATGGTGTGACGTCGGAGTGTAAGACAGTTCGTGGACCTAGCGATTCTTGTAGAGTCAAAGTGCACATGAATGATAATTTTAGTCCCACTGTGAGCTGGGCAATACCGGTGGGGAAAGAGCAGCCAGATACTCTGACTGCAGTGAATAGAGACCAGAGTTTCTTGGTATGGCTAGTCGCCAAAAATGAGATTAACGGCGATGTATTCGCCTTACGTGTTTTCCGATGGCGGGCTCTGGTTAATATTGCTGTAAACTGTGAGTGTGAAATTGGCCAGAGAGCAAAACTACTGGAGCCTGTCTATCAGGGGCAGCCTGAGGAACTATTTGGATGTGGTATGACAATTCCTGATTCAGCGCTGTTGGCACCTAGAGCGAATGAGGCACAAAAGTTTGTGTGGAGAACAAGTGACTCAGAGTTGATATTTGAGGTGACATGCTCACCAGTAATACCACCTGCAGTCCACCAGCCTCTGGTGGGAGAGTCAAGATATCCTGTTCGTTATTCTCCTTATTGACCATTCTACCAGTTGTTTCACAGTATAATTTTGTACAATTCATTCTTACAATGCATTACAGATGCAACCGGACTATTTATTTCATTTTTAAGAATCCTCATCACTGAATCAGGTAGTCACAGTTCAGTTTTCATTCTAATACAGAAATCATGTTTACTTTGAATAGCTGTTCAATCTGTTGAGTTTATGTTTCCAATTCAATGGCTGTGTGTGGTGAGTGTGGTTGTATTACAAAGCATGTTTGCATAGTTATAGCAGTGGAACTAATGACATGTTAGAGACAGAATCTCCCAGTGGATTTTAAGACCAGAGTATGTAGGCTGCTCCCAAGCCCTCCCACACTCATTTGATACTACACTGTCATAAAACCACTGATGAGTGAATGCTATATGCCATTCTTATTATTATTTGAAACCTGAGTATTCTCACCTGATCTCCATGATTATATGAAGTCTAGCTTTGCCATAATAATGTATACTGTTAAACTAGTATATATATATGGAGTAGGTCTGTTGTCACTACACTCATTATGTATAACTGCATACAATGTCACGATATGTTTCCACCTATTCATTGCTCAAAGCCTCTAATTGACATTGTGTTATCACACTACTCACTCTATGAAACGCTTTGCTCTTATTGAGCTATGACATTGAATGTGTGGGGAAGAATTGAGGAAGAAAGAAATCAAAATTCCCGCCGCCCGCCCGCCGCGCGCGCGCGCGAGAGTGCAACAACCGCACCAAAATGCGCATGCGCGAAAAATAGGGCGGAGATTGTTGTTATGTATATACATATCCTGGCCTAATAAGTGTCCGTTCGTCTAGTGTAAGAAACTAGAAAATGATGGAGGATGTGGCCCTGGACAGTTGTAACAGTACATCGAAGGTTGGCCGATACTAGTAAACAGTAATCGATTAGAATTTCTGCCCTTCCTACAGATGGCTATGATGTTTTTTCACTTCTCTGCCTGTGTCCCTAATCTTCTTTTTGAGTCGTGGACTGTATCAACTCCCGTCCGTAAGATGGCCCATAGGCATAGATATTAGTTACACATTACCTACCAATACTTAATATCTTTGCAACTATCATCCTTTCCAGAGTTGTTTGGAGCCATTGTGTTCAGCATAGTACTGGCAGTTTTATATGAAGGGCTCAAATCTTTGCGAGAATACCTCATGTGTGTTGGACTTCAGAGCAGTTGGAACCAGGCCCATAAGAAATGTAGCCAGGATGGTGAAGAGGAGGACCACAAACCACTAATGATCAATTCATCTTCCTCTTCTGGCAAACACAGGTATATTAATATTATATATTATGAAGGAAATGATTTTATGTCTGACAGGAAGCTGAAACATTACACACTCACATGGTCAATGCACAGTCTTCAGTCTGGTTTACATGTGCTGCAAGTTGGCCTGGGCTATGTTCTTATGCTGTTGGCAATGACATACAATGTCTGGCTATTTCTTGCTGTGGCTTTTGGTGCTGGAATTGGATATTTTGCTTTTGCTCGTGTTCGCCATTTATCGTCACCTTTCAGAGAGCAGCAAGACCATTGTAGCTAACTACCGTCATCACCATTTTTTATTTCTGTACATGTCACTCATGGTATTTTGCAAACTTATATATAAGAGTTGTATAAAGTAAATACTTGTGAAGTGGACATGGGAGAAGGTTTTGCTGTATATATTTATGTTTGTACTTGAGCTTGAGGTGTCTCCCGAGATGGCTTCTGTAGAAGTGATAATAATAGTGTGTAGAAATTGAAAAAGTGGGAAAAACCTTGGCTGGAGATTTATTCTGGACAGGTAAATAAAGTTTAAACTCAGCTGGCAGTTCATCTTCAGAATAAAGACGGTCTGAGAAGTATACCCTCCGAATACGGCAGTTGGCATGTATCTGACAGGGAAATAAAGTCATGGCTTATAACATGTGGTTAAACTGAGATACCTGAACTCTATGAGTCTCTATGTAATTTGTGCCATAGGCACGTCGAGTAAAGTCTGATAAGTTAAACTGGATTTGGTTCCAGCCCTCATCCAACCTCATTGGCATTGTACATATGAATGGTTTAACTCGAGTGGCAGATTGATAGTTTGAAGCTCTAAACCTCCTCTTCACGTTCTTGTCATCAAGCACCTACTTAGACACAGACATGCATAAATACATTCTAGTTATTTTCCTCATACCTGAACTTCAAATGTGAAATACTTCTTCAAATTTTTTATAATCATTACCAGAAATGGCAATTTAATGCCAAGTGTTTTTGACGAGTCAGCAGGGCATGTAATAAAGGTTGTACTGTGGAACATGAGTTAGGTAGGTAGTTATACACTACCTCTTAGTTACTAACCTTACATTCGTACCTTCTATCTCAATAACAAGAGACTGTATGTCGTTGTCAGTAATTCTCTTGATATGGCCATTTCTTACCTAGGTAACAAGTGTGCTTTCAACCAGCCCAATCCAAGTATATAGTAAGAGTTACCTGCTTTTCCCAGATCTGAAGTGGTTTACTTCCAATACTGTATAATATAGACAAGAATCCAGACTGAAATGTATTTTTAAACATTTTGATTTCTCCGCTCGTCTTTTTCGCAATGATACCGAGTTTAATGGTTGCCAGGCAACGTTTACGTGTGATCTCAACAAAATATACGCATGCGCATTAAGCCTGCGCGTTGTTTTAAGCGCGCTCTCGGTGCTAGATCGAGAGCTCGTCGGTCTTCCCTAATTGTTCTATATAATAATGTTTCCCAGAAGAAGATTTCTGCTAATAGCTTTGTTAGCTGGTGTAGCTGTTTCTTCAGTGATTGCTGGCTACTTGCTCAACAGGAGGAGGAGAAGGTCAGGTTTATTTACACTCAGAGTTCATGCTAAAATTTACCAACGTGCAGGTATCGGTCAGTAAGGAGTTCAACTCTAGGAGGCAAACCTTCCCTGGAGCGTTCGTTCACTTTCAAGAAAGAGACCTCCTATGAGGAGCACGGGGGAAACCATAACAGTACAGACAGTGGAGATGAAGAATTTGTTGAAGCCCCTGAAGATTTCCGGCACCCTAGTAGGATAAAAGATGGTGATTGTGAATTACCAGTTGTGAATGCGGGGCAATCTTCTCCTGCACCCAGTGATAGTAGCTCAGACTCCTTCCACTCCATTGTAGATGAAGTACCGGCTCCAATATCTTATTCCTCTCACCTGTTTTATCATACTGGCCTGCAGCATGCTATGCAAGGACAAGTCATTGCCAGAACTCTTCGGTAGTTCTTTCTTTCGTTTCACTGTGTCTGTATTTCAGGATTTATATCACCAGAACCAATGAGTTAGATTGCTCTGGAGATCTAGATTTCCTTGCTAAACTCTACTGTGTACGGCTGGCATTTGATAAATTAACTTCAGATGCTGCGCACAGACAATATTTTCAGTATATTGGAAGAAATATTATGTCAAATTTTCTTTCTCTAACAGGACATGTGAGTCAATGTTAGTACTATAAGTGATTGTATGATTTTGATGGCCTCTAGGACCCGTCACTATTTCAAGAGAGGTTTGATGGTTTGGTGAAACTTCTTTCTTGTGAAGATGGATGGAAAATGGCAGAATTAGAGCTGAAGCAAAGAAGAGTTAGTTTAATTAGTTTTTAGTGATGATACCCTTATGATTGAACTGGGCAGGTGGTAGTTATGAATGTATATGATGTTGCACTGGATTTTGTGTTGTTGGATGCATTTTCTGATCTTGAAAATCCTCCTTCTACTGTAATGGCTGTATTGCAGAACTCATGGCTCACTGAGGGAATGAAAAAATCTGTAAGTTATTCTTCAGTGACAATATTGTGAATAATGAAGTCTCTTCAGGCACTGTCTACTGCTGTATGGTCACTGCTTAAGGCAAAGAGAAGTATGCTTCGTGTATGTATTATGATAATATGAGTTTTTATTATAATACAAGATATCCCAATAGAATAAAGATGGGTTCATGGGTCAGTTTTATTTATTAAGTGAAGTAATTACTCCTGTAATGGTTTGGGGTTTCCTTGGTACAGATACAGCCATTCAGAAGCAATGTCTCCAATTAAAGGTCAGCACATGAGCAAGGATTATTCATTCTGGGTGTCTGACTGTCTTGGTAGAGTATGATTCCCATGGCTCTCCTTTTTAAATTTTTATTATGCCTTAAATTACAAGATGTAGTATAGGTCCATGCAAGCTCTTTCTCTCTCAATTAATAAAAGCTTGATGACATTGTAAAACAATCCAGAAATTATATAACCTGCTCTACTTATACTAATTCCATGTTCCTATTCTTAGTGATATCCTGTGCTTAGGCTGCTGTATCTAAATTACTACTCTGAAAGCATAAAACTATATCAGTTCTATGCGGAGGATTTCCACTTTTCATTAATTAAGGGGCTGTTTTACTTTTCTGCAGGACCTTATTATTGAATTCCTGAAGAATGTGTTTTCACTACATAATGTTCGTTACTCTGACGTTTCTTCACTTTCTGATGACATCCTGCACTTAGCACAATTTACAACTCGCTCCATTACTCTAAAGTAGACCTTTTAATTGTACGCATGCGCAACATCTATAATATTATACGCATGAAACATCGTCTACTACGTACACAATACACACACGCTTCATCGATATATATTAGCCTCGTTCCCAGTCTCCCAAACGCAACGCATGCGCACTACATTTTAGACGGAAAAGGTTGTTTCCCGTCCAAAATGTAGTGCGCATGCGTTAAATTGTGGAGTGCGCTTGGGAGACTGGGAACGAGGCTATATCGCGCGTACCAAAACTGAACTGAAAAATCTGCGCATGTGTCAACCTTCGAAAGCGTGTGGCCCCCGGACAATTAAGGAACCTGAAAAACCTCTGTAGTTAGTACGTGGGAGTGGTGGCTCCTAGTTACGTTGGGCATGAGCAGCCAGCAGGCATGTCGTATTCCGTAGCAACTTCAGTACAATCACTTATTCATTCAGTTTCTGAGCCTAAGGATGCTCAGTCTGTCGCAAAGCAAGTAACCGTGGCGTCTGCCCTGTTGACTAAAACCCCTGCTTTATTTGCTGTCACATTGGACGTATTAGCGTCCGCTTATCGAACTTATATTCTCCAACCTGAGCAGGTGTGTGTTTGTTGAAACACTGTATGACTTTTTAGTTCTAGAGCAGGGTGATGGATTGGCAGAAGATCTACGAGAGGCAGATAAGACGGTGGAATTATTACTGACTTACTCCCCTGACACCTGGTCACATAGGATAGTGAAGGTGTAGCAACATACCCTCGAACATAACCCATTTGCTCTCTCCAGTGGTGTATAGAAATTGTAGACAGTGTCTGTAAGAAGGCAATCACTCCTCAGAATCTTGAGGAATTGCTCTGCTTTTGGCTTGGACATAAAAGTTAGTTTTGTGGCCGATCTAACCAAGCTAAGCACATTTTATATAGAGCTGAAATCAATCCTGAGATATTTAGATATGTGCACAGAGTACCTGTAAGTTAGTGATCTTCTTCTTATGTCATGCAATTGTCTGCTGACCAGTGTAATCAGTGGAAGAGAAGACCAGTGTGTAGACATTCTTCTGAGAAAATCGCTCACCAAGAGCATGGAACTAAATTGGCTTCTTACCCATGTCTTGTTAGTCTGTATTGTTATTTAAAACAATTGTTTTATCTCTCTCTCTTTCTCACAGATCAACACAGCCTACTATACTGGTCCCGAAGTTCCTGGAAAAAGTTCTACAGCTTTCTATTTCTCCATCTTCTCCCTTGTTTGTTGGTGTTGCTCATGTGATGGCATATCTTAGTTATAGCTATCAAGCAGTAGTTATTGATAGTGTTATAAGTGTAGTAGAGAGTGTCATAAGTGGGAATATTGGGAACCAAGAGAGATGGAGTGAACAGATAGAATTTTTACTGAGGCTGGCACCACTGTGTGGAGGACTTCTCTCATTTACTAGTCAGGACTGCCTGAAACTAGGTTTATAATACTCTTTCGATATATGTGGATCTGTATTAGCTATTATTTATGTAGTAACTGCTGAAAAGATTAAGACTGTAGTGATTGGAGGTAGTAGTGTCATAGAAGGTTCGGAGAGAACTGTTCTCAGCAGTGATGAGGATGAAGGTTTGAAACAATGCTGTGATGACACTAGTGAGTTAAGTTTATGATAGGAGAGGTGAAATCCGATGATGAGACACTAGGAAAAATGTCACAGAGTAGGGTCAGCAGGAGGTTAGAGTGTTTGTTTGCCAAGTTTAATATATTGATGTTTGCAACAGAGGTGATGTTGAGGAAGCGCTGGTCGAACTATTGATGGTACTTGAAAAGAAGACAGCAGTTGAAGCTCTTTCTCAATTATTGGAAACCTATTCGTGTTTGGGGGCAGCTGCTGACACCCAGGGTTAGTTATGATGACGGAATAGTTTTAAGGTAGTATTATAATAATGTGTTTATCAGAGGAGGCAATGGAGGAGGGGGAAATATCCACTGTTTCACTACTGTCAGTGGTACAGGAGAGCTGTTGGTCTATTTTGGATAGGCTTCAGCAGAAATTTATCATAACAGCCAAAGAAACCCTAGCCCCTGGAGGGAGAGGAGGGAGAGGAGGATGTGGATCTGGTGATAGGGAGTTTCTGGTAGGGTTACATTGTGGTCTCTGTCACTGGCCCAAGATGCTGTTGCAACAAAACTTGAATATGAAATGGTATGTATAAATCAATGTAGTTAGATTCCATCCTTTTTTCACAGTCGAGAGTGGTTGTCTGTGGCTATTACTAGCATTTCTGTGTGTTGTGGTGAACTACAAGCAGCCAAAACTTTGGCCACAATGCTTTTTTACTGCAGGAACAGAAATCATGTGAGATGTGATTGTTGTAGTGTAAATTAATCAGGTGTAATTTGCAGGTAGAGTGTATGATGAAGATATACCAACATATTTACATAAAACACTCACAACTCGCTGTAACTACAGTAAAAGAGGCCTTTTCCAGTTGCAATAATGTGACTGATGCTTGCAATTTGTGTGCAAACTTATGGAGCATTACTGCCAATGATAATTTTCATTTTCAGTAAGAAATTATGGATAGTGGAGTAATATTTAGTAATTGCCTATCCAGGGAAAAGTTTGTTTCTGCTCTGGAGCTAAATGTATTTGCTTTATCGTCTGTATTGTCAAGACTATCCAAAGAGAGGAAGTTGTTGCATAGCTTGAGGGTTCTGCAGATGCTGAGCAAAGTTGTAAAGTTAGGGAAAAGTGAAGGAGACTATTCTACACACTGTCAAATCCTTGCTAATGTTCTCTCTTCCTTCATTTGGTTCATTCATGTGACAAATGATGTTAGTAGATTTCTAAACAATGTAATGTTACCTCTATTCTGAACAGCCAATAGGAAACTTATGTTTTGGACAGTGTATGGTGCTACTGGCGAATTGGGCTGGTGAGAGTGCTGCATTGAGAATGTATCTATTAAATTTAATACTGAGAAAAGCTATAGATCATGTAATTAACATAATATCAGATAAACTGTGACCCCTATTAAAATATAGGAAAGTGGCTCATCTTTTCACTATGTTAATCAACTTCTTGGTTTGATGGAGTTGGTAGCAGGAGGTGATGGAGCATTAGTAATGTCACTCATTATGGATGTGGTTGCACCTCACCTTCCATCAAACTCTGCTCATTGGCTTCCTGGAGAGGGGCCTCGGTCTGCCTACTTGGAATGGTATGTCTAGCTGCTCTCAAAATGAAAAATGTCTTCAATTGTTTCAGGAGTTTAAGTGTAAAGAGCGTGTTTGACAAACATCCAATCCTTTGGCACCTCCTACTTTACTCTGCTCATAGTGAGTTGTCTAGTAATGAATGGAGTGAAGAAATTTTGCTGCAGGTGGATGCCACTTTCGTGACTGTGAACCAATTGTTTGTTCATTGCTATTAGTAAGCACACAGCATTGGTTTAGTTGTCGATGCAGTCCAGTCTCAGGAGTAGAACTTCAGGTATCGGTGTTGCTGGTTGAAACTCTAGCTGCTGTAAGTTTGTTATTCTTTTCAACACTAAATCCTCATACTTTGTATAGGCTGGCTGGTTACCTTTTCCTCTTGCCTACTCTGCTGAAATCCTCGATCACCTTAACTCCAGTGATATCTACCTTCTTATGAGTGCTATCTCTGACTTCATAAAGGTTTTAATTGCATTTAATTATTATTTGAAGTTCTGTATATAAATCAGATCAATTTGGAAGATCTCCGGAGGGGAGCTCATCCATTACTTACAGGTTGACAGTGTGTTAAGAATACTAAAAATATTAATTTGCTTCCACAGACGCAGTTTGTATGAAAGTACTAAAAGGTGTGGTTGTAAGGAACATTCATAAACTTGGAAATGTGTATAGTCATTATGTGATGATCTAAAATAATATTAAAGTACTTCTGACACAAGTTTGCTCTCTTGAGGTAGGCTGCGAGAGGAATAAGCTCGTTGAGGGGGCTGAGGTGATTGCATAGGCTGCAAGTATTGAACTGATGTAGAGTGTCTAATAGGTCTCTTAATGTAGGGGATGGTAGTTTTGTGTCCCGGGTAGTCTGTCACTTTGTGCCGGACCAGAGTTGTCATAGAAGAAGTATGTCTCATTGGACTAATTTTAAGACACGCATTACTTTTGTCGGTGAATGAAGAGGACCGTTGTATAGGTTTGGAGGCAATGTGCTTTGTGCTTTTTGCTGGAATGGAAACTGAGTGCTGCAGCCAGGAAGTTTCTAATCCTCCTTTTTGGATAGTACTTCTCTTCTGAGAATTAACTTCAGGAGTTGGCCTATGTGCCTCTTTTGAGATTGATCTAGAGTATGAACTGGAAATAATAAGCATTTTTACAATTATGTTGGAGACCTGGTAGGTTGTCTAAGCGACACATTAGCTGAAAGGGCCAAAGAAGACAGATGATTGTTGATGTGTTTGAGATGGTACAGCAACACATTTCCTTCATGGTCGTCATCATCACCATCAACCTCTGCCAACATATTTTCTGGGCACAACTTTTATAGAGGCAGAGTACTCTAATTATGACATACTAAGTTAGCTAGATGTATTGTTCTACCTTAGCAAAATGTTCTTCAGCAGAGAGAGCAGCCAGTCGATTCTGAAACCACTGTTGAGTATTCCGCAGGACCTCCGTGCCTCTCAAAAGCTCCTCTTTCTCTCTTGTCACAGGTAGACGACTGTGTATCTCATGATGGTATTGGGAAGATCTGTCGCTCTCAGTTTTGTTTCCTGCAAAATGTATAACAAGCCGATAACCTACTTTTGATACTCTACTCTTACTTTCTTGGCTGTGGATAGATACCTGCCAACGGTGTACATCTCTGCCTGCGGTTTCGAGCGCCTTTACTAACGCCACCGGGCGACACGAGCAAAGAAAGCGCTCTATCTCTCCTGAGGTCACTTGAGCTACTGAATGAACTGAGCTCACATTACGTGGTTTTGAGCGTTGATGTCGAGCTGGGTCAGCGTGAAATCCTTGCACGAAGGTTTGCCAGTCCAGAACGCCGTTAGCAGATGCGTGTTGTCGCCAGAAACTTTCACTGTAGTAAAGAATTAGTGGGTGTTTTGGCCACTGGGATAACACAGAATGCAAAGGAATCGCCCCGCTTGCATTTGCTAAGCAGTCGTAGACCAACTTTAAGTCTAACTCTCTCCTCTGCTTCTTCTGCTCCTTCTGCTCCTCGACGGCCATGGCGGCTGGTGTGGGGGGAGGGGCTCAGGAGAGTTTGTATATACGTAACCACAAAAATATGCGCATTCTTCACATCAGAGCTCACACAGTATAATACACAGTACAGAGACTATCCAGTGGCAGTGTGCCGGTAGGTCGATGTCGGCAGCGGACGAACAGCACCCCAGGGCGGGCTTTGAAGATATTGCAGACGTTCTGCAAGGTATATATGGCTATATAGCTTGTGTACCAAGATAAACGTTTGCTTCTGCTCGTGCAGAGTACGAAAGTCTCGACAAAGATCTTGATCAACTGGCCGAGTACTTGACGGTAATGGAGAGAAAGAGTGACCAACTAGCTCTCGACGCTAAAGAACTACTTCAAGAGGTCAAAGAGGCACGTAGCACTAATCAGGTTATATCTGGAGACAGTATCTAAGTCATTATTAATAATTTCATAGAAATATGCATAAAATGTAAAGTTGTTAGCTCCAAGTCTCTAGCTGAACTCTCTGACTGTCTAAGAGCGACTTCCAGTATTCCAGTACCTCAATTTCTGATAGGCCTCCCCACTTCACACACACTGCTTGTATAGCCTCTTGGACATCTTGTGGCATTCGCTTGGAATTTCTGTGAGAAAGAATTTATGAATGAAGTATATACAAGGTGCTAGACACACATACCCAGCGATGTAGATGTTAGCATTCTTGTCCTTTAGCCACCTCCAGATTTCATTCCCCTCTCTCTCAATGCAGTGCTGAACATAAACCTTTACAACATGTAATTGATGTACAGTGCTTAGAGCGAATAGAGTACATTTATAACTTTTCCAGTAGTTTTGTTAATATTCTTGTCATTACATTCAAGGTCCCTGCAATTAGGGCTAGGGCTTGGAAAGCGGCACGCAAAACAAAACAAGGTGTTATTACATAAGAATTTTTGCCTGCCACATTTCATCCTGGACAAACAAGGTATTAATTACTGAGTGCGACATCCATAACACATGTGAGTTAAGACTATTGACGCAAGAGCTTTTGCATTGCGTGTGTCACCGACCTCAGCATAAGTTTACAGGGTTGTATGATTGAAAAAACTGGAAAGGAATGCTTACTCTATCGTCAGTTGACGCAATGAAACGCCGGAATAGAACTAAATCCAATGTCAACATCACTAGTGTGCGTTAAAATTTGGACACAAGGCAAAGCAAGCTCTTATGTCAATATTGTAAACTAGCCTTTACATGTTACAAAGGAGTCAGTAATTATCTAGAGTTACAATTGGTTGTAATAAATATTTTCCATACCTTATAAGGCCTATCTCTAGAGAAAGCTGTGTGTAGTACAAGAACACCAGCAGATACCATTTTGGCCCACTCATCTTTGAAAAAATTATCACCAGTGCTTGATCGGCAGCCAAAAAAAAGCATGTTACCTGATAGTATAGAATTTAGGGTATTATGTAATGCCAAGATGGAACTGCATTACCAGACACTTTCTGTTTAATCCTTTCCTGCATAAGAGCTCTAAATGGAGCACACCCAGTTCCAGGTCCCACCATAATTATAGAGCTATTTGGTTGCTTGGGGAACGAGAAGGATCCAGGTTCAATCCAAACAGGAACTGTGGTAGGGTCACCAGGTTGTAGTGAGGCCAGCCATGTAGAACACACACCCTACCGTATTATAGCAAAAATAATGAGTTGTTTTGAGATGAGTAAGGTACCTTTCTTGGTAGCTTTAGTTGTGTTTGATACTCAACAACAGCCATTAAGATCTGTACTGCTCCAGGATGAGCCTGTAAAGGATTTGAAGGTATCGAAAACTAGCCGTAACCCACACAGTCATGGAGGAGGCAACTGAGAATGCACGTGGTTTCAGGCTAGGAATGAGGTCTAACAAATAGACCAAGTCCAATCCAGCAACAGACGATGGGAAATCTGTCAATACTTCTAAAATGGTCCTATGAGGTCTTCTACAATATGAGTAATAGTCATCCTGTAAGTATATGACGTCATCCATACATAATAATTGATTAAACAACCTGGCCTTCGGTAGAGCTTAACTCTCTTAATCTCTCCTTCTCTCTCTCAGAAGTGGCAAATGTAGCTAAGAGTTCAAAGAAGGAGCGATGAGGAACTGACATGAAATCTAAATAGTGAGTAGCAAGGTGATGTAGAGAACATGGGAAAAGTGAGGTAGGGAAATTAGAAGCAGATTTTGTCTCCACTGTGACCATACGATGGGGATCAAGGTTCAAGAGAGAGAAAAACTGGTTCACTACAGCAGCAGTATTTTGTGGTTTTATCATTAGAACATCACCTGCCTTGTAACTGAAGGAATATACACAATAAAATCTCTCTGTTAGCACTTACCACATTTGCGTATTGGATATATCTAGTGTAATTAGTCGTACATCCTGAAAATGGCTGTGGCTGGTGACCCTTTCATTAGCTATCAAACGAGCTGGAAAGGGATGAGCTTGGGAAGGTAGCAAAGAAAAAGGACATTTTATGACTTGAGAAGAGAGTGATGAACTGACAGTAACCAGTCTGTGATGAGGAGGGAGGCTACATGTTTGTTAAAGAAGAAAGCTCCGTTTGATAAGCACTGTTAAATGTAAAGTTACAAACCGTGAGAAAATGGGAAAAGGTAGCACACCATCAGGCAATGGAAACAGCTTGAGGAGCTGCTGGATAAGATGCTGTAACCATGGATCAAGTGCAGCATCATAGCCTGTTTCGTGTTGATCATCTCCTAAAGCCAATGGCACTAATTGAGTTGCCCCAAGTTGTAGCAGTCTGCGATGAAGTTTTTTGGCAACATAGTTGTATCTAAAAATGCAGATATCTAAATACAGCAATTTGACACATAAGTGTAATACTTTTGATAGGAGGAGTCTCCAAGACCAAAAACACTGAACTGCATTCCATTTAAGGATGTATTGGGCAAATTTTTACGCAGTAGAAACTTCCAAAATCCTCTCATATTATGAGGTTCATCTCCTTGTCCAGTAGTTGAACAAACAAATACTACAGCTTGTTGAAATACCAGTTGAGACTACAGAAAACATTTACCACATGCAGTTATTGTAACGTAAAAAGAGAGAATCATACTCTGTCATATACGTCCATTGGCAATACGGTAGTTTCAAACCACCATCGACGACATTCTCTTCCCACTTTTCTCGCCACATCTTCAGCTGTTCCTGTTTGACTGCCATACAACACAAGCAATTTTCGTTGCATTCTCTCCCAGGTTACGCATGCGCAAGACGATGAATTAAAATCATCCCCAAAAATTAAGCTGCGCGCCGGTTTTGCGGGCATTTTCATCTATCTTTTACCAACTCCGAGGTGACCGAAATCTCAAATGGCTGTGAGTCCGGCGAGTGCTGAGAATATTTTACTGCGACGTTCGATGTCGATTGCGACAGCACCGGAGTTACAGGAATACGTTTTACAGGATGTAACGGCGGGGGAGCACGTAGGTGACGGAGCTTACGGCTTCGTTACTAAATTGGATTACAACGGGACGCTGGTTGCCGGGAAGACGCTGCACATGATTTTACTACATGCGCAGGAAGGAAACCTCAGGGAGAAGTTTGTGCACGAATGTCGCCTTCTGAAAGATCTTCGCCACCCGCATGTCGTTCAATTTCTCGGAATCTGCTTTCTGGAGCAGTCAATGCCTGTGTTGGTGATGGAGTTTCTTCCTTACAACCTGCATGACATGCTAGTTGAGCACCCTCGAATTCACCTCGCTATCAAACTCTCATTACTGAAGGATATTACATGTGGGCTCACGTACCTTCACAGTCAAAATCCTTCCATCGTTCATCGAGATCTCTCAGCTAGGAATGTTCTGCTCAATTCTGCACTAGTGGCCAAAATTGCAGACTTTGGAGTAGCACGGATCATTGATCCCCACCATCTTTCTAGGAGCCTGACCTCCATTCCTGGAGCTGGAGTGTACATGCCACCAGAATCTGCTCACTCAGAGGATGCTCTCACTTACACTAGCAAATTGGACATATTTTCTTTTGGTGTTTTGCTACTGTTTGTCATAACCCAAGAGTTCCCAAAGGACCCCTTGCCTCCCACATACATTGATGAAAATGAATTGAAGCCTCGTAATGAGCTACAGAGGAGAGAGCCATATATGACCCATGCAGAGGAGGTCACATGATTCTTTGTTTGTTTTTCTTACCCATAACTTTCTATTTCACACTCTAGATACTTGGAGATGCAGAGCACCCTCTACTATCTATAGTTAGGGAGTGTCTGAGCAATGTTGCTGACCGCAGACCCACTGCAGTTGCTATTCTGGAGAGTGTGAAAAGTTTACAAGCTCAGGCTGAGGATGATTTAGTGGAAAGGGACAAATTGCAAATGATTATAGAGCTTCAGAGATTGACAACTGAGTGTGAGGAATTACAAGTAAGCCAAGTTTGAACAAATGAGTATAATAATATGATAACTAAAACCATTAGAGGATATTGTATGAAGAAGATGAGTTAGGTGTACTACTAGCAGAAAAAGAGAGACAAATTGGAACTCAAGAGGAGGAGATGCGCAGGCTAAACCAAAGTCTTACTGCCAAAGAGAGAGAGCTCCATTCCTTACAGTCCACCATTACACATAGGGAAAGGGAAAAGGCTGTGAGTCTTGTTCTCTGATGCTTCTTTGTTTGTTAACCAGTAGCAGTTTCTAGAGGAACAGTTGCAGAGACTACAATCAGATGTACTCAACAAAGAGAGTGAAGTGACAGCCTTGAGAGTACAATATTAATTATCATTGTATACAAACTTTATGATCAAATAAACAGGAAATGTTACGTATCCAAGAAAGGGATAGATCTCAGGCACTAGAGGGTCAACTAACTGAAGCCAGGAGGCAAGTGGAGAGTCTACAGCAGGAGAAAGCTGAGTCACAAGTGGAGCTGGTTATTCTTAGCCTTAACAATTGTTCCATTTGTATTGCTTTTTATCTTGCAGGGAAGGCTTGGGACAGAAGTTGAAAGGAAAGAAGCCTTACTGGATGAAAAGAGAGAGGAGGTTTTGCAATTGAAGTATAAAGTTGACCGAGTTACAGGAGAATTGAATGAGAGTAGGCAAAGGGTTAGTCAACTCCAAGTTGAAGTCAATGCTACCGCAGTAAGTTTCTAGTAGACTGTTACAAGGTTATTTGATATTGCTTGCAGGAAGATCTACGCCAAAAAGACGAGCAGCTTGGACAAATGGTGAATTCTATTTAGGTGTAGGTGAAGGGGATAAAAAGGGTGATGGAGGTTGTGTCCAGTATTACCAGCGTGTGACATTAGTTTCACAGTATTTAATTATTTATTGCTATTTTTATCATTAGGATAGATTGGTTGGAGTGGAGCAGGAGCTAGAGGATGCACGGAGGGAAATCACGGCTCTTAGATGCGAGAATGCTGTTCTTAGGAATTCAAAAAATGCCAGACCACCACCTCTAGTTAGTTTAAACTGATGCACAATTTCATTCTCTACTCTTTTGTAGTCTCCAGAGGTGGAAATAAACCTACCCCTTTCTTTTTCAACACTCAACAAGTCAGCTGCATTCGGAGTAAATTCTGCTAAAGCTGTGATGTTCGGGACCAGTATAGTTGTTGCAGGGGGCAATGCTGACGTAGACAACCAACAACAGGTCATGTATTATAAACCGGCAAAGCAACAGTGGGGCTTTCTCGGAAGATATAACCTTTCATTGTTTGGGATGGCGGTACTGGGTGGAAATAGAATGCTGGTCCTTGTTGGTGGCTATGACATCACAACAGACATGTATAGCAATGACCTTGTCATGTGGGACCATAAGGGAAAGTATTGGAAACCCACATTCCGACCAATGCCAACTGCTCGCAGTGACGCAGCAGCAGTAGGATACAAAGGGTACCTTGTGGTTGCTGGAGGTTCCAATGGAGAGGAAAATTTGACAGTGGTAGAAGTTTTGAACACTCACTCAGTCCAATGGTCACAGGTGACATCTCTTCCAGCTCCTATTGAGGGTCCTATCCAAAGTGTGTCAATGGAAGATGCATCTCGACCAGAGTATGACACATGGTATCTAATGGGCTGGGAGACTGGGCTCAGACAGCCTCCTAACACCTTTTCTATTTCTCTGCATGAGCTGGTACAAACATTGGAAGGAGGAGAAGGTGCTTGCTGGTCTATGTTACCAAAACCACCACTGGCTTGTTGTGGAGCTGTTATCTTCCGTGGATGTCTTCTAGCAGTTGGAGGACAGGACAAATATGGAGGTCGTCGAAAGGAAGTCCATATCTACTTTCCAGGGACGTGCGAGTGGAGAAAAGTGGCAGACCTTCCTGTGCCTAAATACAACTGCTGTTGCTTCTCTTTGTCATCAGAAGAATTTTTGGTTATTGGAGGAACTGACACTACACAGTTTTCAACAAGAGTTGAAATTGCAAGAGGGACGTAGTTGACATTATAGGAACTTACTTGTGTATCATAGCAAGAGCTTGTGGTGTGTACTAGTTTATAATAATTATTCTGAAGGGAGATTACTAAGATCGCATTGGAATCATGTGGGGCCCCAAATATCAATGAAACGAGATGCTAGTTTTTACCTATAGACACAATGTGTAATTCAAAGAGAGGTTGTTAAAAAATCAATAGTTTTAATCTGCCAAGATATCACAGCAAAACGCAAATAACTAAAACAATCACTTCTTTTGCACTTTTCAATTCTTTATGCAGGCACGAAGTGTAGTTGCTATGGCAACATCGGACAAAGCGCTCTATAATAATAATAGAGTTTGCTTGCAGGCATGCGCAATGGTCGTTTCGCCACGTGGTTGCAATGTACTAAGGGCTGTTTCCCGTAAGCTTACGGGGATAAAAGAGGAGTTCAAGAAGCGACTATATTGCAAAATTCAGACTGGAAGAGCTCTCTTCAGAATCTTCTCCAAGATCGCCACTGTTCAACCTCTTCTCTGAGATCGCCACTGTTTAACCTCTTCTCCGAGATCGCCTTTATTAACTTAGCTACTCCTCTGAGAATTCTCTTCGCCGAGCGCTACACAATTCTGTCCACATCAGGTACTTTACTTCTGAACTCTCTTAAGACTCCGTTCTCTCTACTGCTATCTTCTCTTTTAACCGCTGTTTTTCTCTCTACGCTTCAGGATTCTTGCTAGACAGTCATCATCCATGCATCGCAACTCTAGCTGTTTGCTGGGACTCTCTCGCACTACCACTGCGTTCTTTGTACAGTTTGTGACTCTTAAATTGTGCTGTTCTTCATCAAAGACGTTATCTACGATTCGGGACTACCTAAACACGAATGATTAATGATGGTAGATCTTCAGTGTCTGGCCACAAAGGAATAACGTTAATTTGGTGAGTTATTTATACTTCGCAATGCATACAGGATTTAGTTCTTTGTTCCATTGGTGGATCTGGAATTTTTCATGGATTAGCGTGCTCCAATTAGACCTGTTATTATTCACATGCATATGAACAAGAGTGTTCGACTTGCTTTTAGATAGATGACAATGCGTGTGCTCCAATTAGACCTACTTCTAAAGGGAGTGCCCCCTCCAATTATTAGTGTGCTCCAACTAGACCTACTTTTAAAGGGAGTGCCCCCTCCAATTAGACCTACAAAATTGTGGATGTATTGTATGTT
>JAODVQ020325239.1:0-11992 GCA_025400075.2 Phenganax stokvisi
GTTATAACAATCGTACTAAATAAAGCATGTCTTGCTGAAAATCCTAATTTCACAAACGTTGAAGTTTTATTTTTTACAGTTTTTCCTGCTGCACAATCATCTAAAATAATTAAGGAATTTTTACCACTGGCGGCTATTTCAATCTTCTTTAGATAAAGCTCTACTTCATCATGATCGCAATTAATCACCTTAAATCCTTTATAATATTTATACTCCCAATTTTGATAAGTATCATTCAATTCAAAGGTTGGGCAAATAAGAAATATATAATCAAAGTTACCTAAAAACTCTCTCTCTAGTAGGTTAAGAAGATAAGTTGTTTTACCACAACATGTAGAACCAACAATTATCATATTAAATGGTTTTATCTTTTGGATGTCTTTTATATTGTTGATGTCTTTTACTCTATTTGAAATTTTTTCTATCTCTTCTAGTTCTTTATTTCGTTCATTGCACTCTCTTGACATTCCTCTTTATTTATTGGGTTTTCACTTTTCTGTTCTTCTTTATTATTTATTTTTTTATTAAACACATGTTTACCTACTATAAGTCCACCTGATAAAACTCCAACTAAAGGAATCCAAGGTGTAACGTATTCTAATATAAGTTTGATGTCACGTCTAAATGGTTTATTTTCAGAAAGTTCTTTTCCTAAATCAGTGGAGTCGTCAATCAAGTCTAAATGTTTCGCTAGGTCTGAAAACTTACCTATGATGGTGTCTGTTAACATCTCATTTGTTTCATTCAATTGAGCTCTTTGATAGTCTTTGTATATTTTTTCAAGTGTCTTCTCAGAAGCTTTTTTAATGTAAGTCACAGAGTGTTTAATTTCTTTAGCGTCTGCAAGTTTTAAAAGTTCTTCTCTTATATTATTAGATTCTATGTCCATTTATTAAATAAAAGTTTATCTTTCTGTTTTTCTATTAGTTCTTTCAAATAGTGAGTCAGACTCATCAAAAAGTCTATCACAAAGTTTAGCTTGTGGAACTTCACCAGTCATTTCTTTATAAAACAACTCCGCCATTATTTTTGATCCACAATTTGTATTAAAAGCTAGTAAGTTGATTATATTTTCTCTAATGATCTGTCTCTCAAATTCAAGACCTCTAAAAAGCTTATTTTTTCTTTTTAGTTCTTTGTTATATTCTTTATCTTGTTGACTTTGATCAGAGTTTCTTTTAGTGATGTAGTTCATCACTGACACATCATACGTGTGACCGTTTGCTCTAAGTCTTCCAATAATTCTATTTGTCTCTCTTCTTACATTCTGATATTTAAACTCAGCTTTTTTTCTCCACTCTTTTGTTATAGTACTACCATCGTTTAAAACTTTATCGATAAACTCATTTGTGGGAAATTTCAAATTTGGAAACATACTTATCATTATTAATTTTGGATATTGTTTTTTTATTAGCAAGTAAGTAAGATACTCATATCTCAACATCTCATCAGACATAATTTGAGAATGTTCAATCTGTAAACATTTATTCTCACTTGATAAAACCTCCAAAATCAAAATTTCCCCTCTTGTTTAGCTTGATTTGTTGTCAAACTGCAGACAATGGCGCCACTGCTGTTTATAGTTAATGTCATCATGTTGAACGTGCATGGTGAGCTTACACAAAGCTCAGCTCATTCTTGCTCGTAATGGTACCAACACGTGCTCAAAAAGTAAACGCTTGCAATGGAACATATTGATCTTTAATCACATCTAGCTAAAAAGAATATATTGAAGTAGAAGATCAACGGACCTTCGGTTGGTTTTCCATGTTGTTTAAGAAACGTACTATTCTTTCTTGTCTCGGTATTAAACCCTGATGAACCTCATTGCTGGAGCCATTACTGGAGGAATGTCACTTACAGGTACAGTAGGCTGAGGCAGTTATTAAAAATAACCAAAACCGATAACCGAAACGAAGTAACCGACTCAACTGAGTCTTTAAATTCTGACCAAAAAATGTATCATGTCCTGTGGTTTATACTAAATATATTTATAAAAATGAAGATCTTTAATTGTGTTTTACAAAGTTTTAATCACGTAAACTAACGTCTATAAATTCTCCGTTAAAAAGATAAGCATATCGAACTTTTCAGGTTTGAGTTGTGCTGGTGCGGGAGTACTGATAAGTCCTGCCATACTGAAAAGTGTTAACAAACCTTGTCTTTTATTAGTTATTATGTAAAAACAAAAAGTGAGTTGATTTTTCAGTTATTTTGGTTAGACGGTTATTTAAAAATAACGTAACCGGACTAACTGATCTTTAAAAATAACGGACTCAATCTGGTTAACCGAATAACTGCCTCAGCCTAAGGTACAGTAAATTTTCCTGTTCGAGTATATGTTGTACATTCCACCCAACGCTTTCTTGATGTTTCCAGAAATCTTTCAAGGGCATTGGGTTCCAAATTTAGCTGTGGTTGAGGGCTTTGTGCAACACAATCAATCTGTGAAGATAAAAAGTAATAAACATCAATTTTGTGTATAATATATACAGTCTACAAAGAAAACCCAGTTTTAAATATGTGTGTATCTGTGCAGACTGCACTTAGGCTAGAATGGACAACAATATAGATCACAACAAACAATCAATATGCAAAACGTTTTGTAATTTATACCTCGCTGATATTACAGAAATTCTTCTCATTGCCATCTCCAAAGTAAACTTCTCCAATAACACCACAGACTCCACATAATCCATCATCTAAGCATTATGGAGTTATGGCTTTGAAGCAATAGAATCCACTGTACAGGTGAGCACAGATATTCTCCAATTCATTCTTTGCTGGTGATTCCTAAGACAGAATGTTCCATGCATTGTATTTCCATTTTGAACAAATTTATACAGATATGTCAGTAAATAAAAACCCCAACAGATGGAAGATTATGCTGCGGCCAGTAACAAAATTTAAAAATGGGATGAACAAATATTGTATAGTAATTACAAACCTTAACTCTTTCTACCATTGCATCCAGTTTGCTGTTGATGGCAATGGAAATGGGTACTCCTCTACGGAATAATTGCCTCCATTCCAGCAGTATCTCAAGTGACACCAGTAACTTGTCACTAATATTAAACAACCCTATTTAAATATTAAAACACGTTATTCACATATTGCATTACAGAATATCAACTTTGCCATCCGGGTTTTATTAGCTCTTACCAAACTCATAAAAAAAACCTGATGCATTGCTGAGCAGGCAGGGCAAGTTTCCACACGAACTTCAATGGTTTTGAATGGATGCATGTTAGTAATCAACCATGATGTCCCTCTTTGTCCAGGATGACGCTTTGATGGTCCTAACTGGCAGTTGCAAAGTCCACACTTATCTTGCTGTCGCAGAAAGACATCCTGCCATCACAATGCCGCATCAATTTCTCCAGCTCCCAGTATTTTTGACTGAGGATTGGGATAAGGTAAGAAGCGCTTTAGATTCAGTTCCAAAGTTGCATTGCGTGATTCTGTAGTGTTAGCTTCTTTAATTGCTTGACTAGAATCTACATCTGCTACTGTTGGAGGAGAAGTCATTGTTTCACCTTCCTGTTGATACACTCTCAGTGACAAAAGAATGTGAATGTGTGTGCAAATCCTTCTTGATCTTTCCCGTTGACTTGAACATCACACCTTTACAATCTTTGGAGAAGCAACGGACATCATGCTTTCTTACTTGCACATGACAATAGCCAGCTGTGCTGCTGGTGGTGGCTTTACCAAAAGTACAGTACATGGTAGGAGATACCTGTACAGCAAGTGGTAAATTACTTTTGGCACGTGTTGCAGCAATTTCCATCAGACTTTCTCTTGTGCTTTCATCAGATGGATGTACTATTCCATCTGGCAACTTATGAAATGTCTGCAGGGGACTAATGCAATCTGTTAAATTAACAAAGTTTATGCAATCAAGTTAAAATACATTTTAAGAAATTAGAAGTTGAGCTGTTGACAAGTTGCTAACCAATCAATATTTAGATTGTATGCATAGTGAGTAATAATAAGAATTATTCAGACCTCGGTCAACGCTATTCAACTCAGCCTCGCTTTGGCAGATAACGCTGACATTGGTCTGAAATATTCTGGTATCATGCTCAGCCCAGTAGCTCAGCCTCATCCAATAATTCTTAAACATTGTCAGGCGTTAGGCAAAGGAATATTTGCATGTAAGGTATATTGGACCACGTATGCAAATAAATAACCTTTTATCTCTTGCACATGTTGGCAGTTGAATTCTGCACTTTTTTGGCTGTTTACAAGAATTGCTCTATTTTGTTTACACAGGTGATGATGGCAAATGAACAAGCCTCTCTCTTTAATTTCAATGCAGCGATCATCATGTGTGCTGGTTTTCACAGAATACATTAGCATCTCTCTAGACTGCACAATCAATGAACACTTTGGCACAGCTGGATGTGATTTCTTCGTTGAAACATAAGAACCCCGAGCTCATAATTACAATTTGGGCATTTTGGAGGCTTGTAATGACTGCAATAATGTTGATTGCATAGCGGACAAGAACCTTTACCGCATATAGACCAGCTGGTACCAGATATCTGTTAATTATACAAAACAATCCTTGATCCTATAATGCAAGTAGTTCTAGATGATCGCAAGATGCAAGCATGTATCCATTCATTCTGTGCTCCCAAGGTCAAAGGTAAAAGATTATCATATTTTGCATAACATGACCAATTAAATTCTTGTTAAAGTTTAACCATGCAAATTACCAATCCAACCAAAAGAACCCTACATTTACTGAAAATTGGTCTACATGAGGGAATGCCAGTTCACCAAAATGCTCACTGCCCGCCCAGCATTTATGATTTTGCTCTCAAATTTCATATGCATAGACAAAATACATTACTGAAGTAATTGAATTGGTAAAAATTACACATTCCCAAAAACGTTTCTTGTGGTGTCGTGCGTTTGATAAAATGACGCGCATTGCATTATAAGATGCAAAATTTTCCCTCTCAAATGATCAAAGAACAAAACTGTGTTCGCATTTCTTGATAGGTGTTGCCTTTGCTTTGATATTTAGCACTCACGTTGACCAATTAAAAATTTTTGAAAACAATAGAACAAGCCCCTATTACTTTAAAAAGTATGCTATTTGACAAAAAACGTGAGAACGGTTTTGCTCATTGATTATTTTTTCAGTTCTGTGGTGAAGTTTTGAAGGAATCGGATAAAACGTGCGCAAAGTATTTTAATTTTTGTGCAGACAATCTGTGAATATTTTGTTCTCTGCAAAAGATGAAATTAGATTTAGCCGAGTTCTTTTCCAACAGTGTTATTTTTCCGCCTTTTGTTGTCACTTCGTTCTTTCAGCCAATCATACTCGGCATATCCACAAAGTGTTCTTGCAAGTGTTTTCTTTCAGTCAATTCAGAGGGAAGTGAAGTTGTTAAAATGCCGCCTAAGCGCAATTGCAAAGGTATTAAAGCTTTAGGACAAGCTAAATCAGTCAAAGGAGAAAGCAGAAGAAACACTGTGAGTGCCGAAAAAAAAACAAGTGTGGATTCAAATGGCAGAAGTTTGATTGACAGCAAAGAAGTTCCTCTTGACCAACTCACACAAGTCAATCACTAATATAAAATTTGTGGCAAAAATTTAGTAGTTATAGGATTCTGCATTATATCTCAGTTGGGTTTTCTTATTTTTGATAAAAAAACACTTGCAGCAATAGAAAGTTCTCTAGCCCCTCCAAAATAAATCAACAAAAATGTAAAAATGACAATATCAGAATTATTTTGCATATAATGTAACCTAACAATAAATAGACTTATAACAAGTCTGTGCTCTAAACATTAATGCTCTTTTACTCACATGAGATTCAAGAGCAAACTAAAGTTTTTGCACTAACAGTGCATTCTCACAGCGTTTAAACTCGAAACGATCATTAAACTTACTCACCTGCTGTTGCCTCTAAATAATGAACAAGTTCGTGCGCTATAAAGCACAACACTATTTAGTTTTAAAAAATAAGTAGTTCTGTGTGATGGTAAGCGCAAAGCATGTAGAACGAATCTTTTAATTCTTTGCATGGCCGTAATCACTAATGTATGACCACTGCAAATATTACCATGCATGAAAATTGAAGGAAGCTGTTTCTATAAATTTTACGGGAAACCTATATCTCACATGCGTAACTAAGGCCAAGGTCAAACGTTGCTCTTTTCATGCACCTAAACTAATGCAGGTGAGCTGAGAAAAAAATTTTATGTCATTTACAAGAGGTTCAGCACATGAAAAGAGCGACGTTTGACCTAGCGCATAAACTGCCATGTTTCTCGTACAAACTCCAATACTATTCCGTAATAGAGAAGCAGAGTATTCGGCAATGGCCTGACATACTATTGCTGTCACCACAGTGTCCTCCACACCAACATTTACTGCCAGAACTCGAACACTTGGGCCCGTGGCCATACAAAAACGCAGCACAAATGCAAAACGTGGGTATGAAAAATCACTCAGCTAAAGAAAACCAGAGAAAAGCCCTGGCCGAGAAGTTGCCACACCAAATCAGAGAGCTGTTCAGTGCACAAAAAGACTATCTGCAAAATGTTGCTATTGGCTGCATATATCAACCAATGAGAATGGCTATCCATTTCAACTAATGAGAATGGACGTTCCGCTGTGACCCTACAGGTTTTCACATAGAACAATGTGTGTGAAGTTATTATGTCAATGTACATCGTCAAAAGAGTTGCCATCCTTTCCAAATACTATACTAATAATATACTTATAGTGTTTCGTGATTGTCAATATCGTGCAAGACTGAACTTCGACTACAGTATTTTCATAGTAATACAAAGAATTTTTTATTGAATTTCTAACAAATTAAATCGTTTATTGTCATTTTTACCAAATTATGGACCTTTTTGGCCTTCCTGTGCTAACTGGCTGTTACAAAGTCCACACGTATCCTGCTCTGGCTGAAAGACATCTTGCCACATTGATGCCGCATCAATTTCTCCAGCTCGCTGTATTATCGACTGAATAATTGAATAAGGTAAGAAGCACTTTAGAGTCAGCTCTAAAGTTGCATTGCATGATTCCATAGTGTTAGTTTTTTGAAATGCTTGACCAGAGATTAAATATCTTGCCGGTGGACAAGCCATTGTTTCACTTTCCTGTTGATACACTCCCAGTAACAAAAGAATGTAAATGTGTGTGTAAATCCTTCTTGATTTGTCCCCTTTTGACTTGAAAATCACACCTTTACAATCTTTTGAACAGCAATGAACATCATGCTCTCTTACTCGCACATGACAGTAGCAAGCTGTGTTATTGCTGGTGGCCTTACCAAAACTACAGTACATGCTAGGAGACACCTGTGCAGCAAGTTGCAAATTATTTTTGGCACATGTTGCAGCAACGTCCATTAGACTTGCTTTTGTGCTTTCGTGACATGGATATATATCTTTCCATCTGGCAACTTATGAAATGTCTTCAGGGGACTAACGCAATCTGTTAAATTAACATAGATTGTATGCAATCAAGTTAAAACACGCTTTAAGAAATTAGAAGTTGACCTGTTGACAGGTCGTTCACAAATCAAAACTTAGATTGTATGCATAGTGAATAATAGTTAGTCAGACCTCAGTCAATGCTATCTGCCTCAGCCTTGCTTTAGCAGACTACGCTGTTGATAATTATTAGAGAGTACATGATCGCAAGATGGAAGCATGTATCCATTCATTCTGTGTTCCCAAAGTCAAAAGTAAAATATTTTCATAATTTGCATAACATGTCCTCTTAATTTCTTGTTAATGTTTATCCTTCCAAATTACCAAACCAATCAAAAGAACCCTACATTTATTGATAATTACTTCACATGATGGAATGCCAGTTCACCAAAATGCTCACTGGGCATCCAGTATTTATGCTTTTTCTCTCAAATTTGTATCCATAAACAAAATACATTGCTGAAGTAATTGATTTGGTAAACATCACACATTGCTAAAACTGGTTCTTGCTGCACTGTGCACTTGATAAAATGGAATGTTTTGCATCATGAGATTTGCTTACCTCTGATTAACTGCAAGACTTTCAAAATTTCATTTCTCAAAGGATCAAAGGACAAAACCCTGTGTGCGTTTCTGGACAGGTATTGTCTTTGCCTTAGCAAACACGTTGACCCATTATGCTAGTTGACAAAAAATACAAGTAAGGCTTTGCTCACAAATTATTTTTCAATTCTACTACGTCATTAGCTAAAGTCATTACGTAGTTGTACGAGAGAGAGTACCACGCATGAGTGAACCAGTTGTACCGTTCATGCCAACCAGTGAGCACACATTTTTGGTTTGTCCCTTGGATTCCACGTTTTGTCAAGAAGACGACTCTTGTACCTTTTGGTTCTAATAGAGCTAAGTTGTCTTTTAAAGTTTGTTTTCTTTTTACTTGTTCTATCAGTGTAGCGTAGTATGGCGGATAGCGACACAAATGAAAATTCTACTGCACAGCCACAAGCGCCAGCACCGGCACCTGCGCCAGCACCCGATAATGCAATGTGGGCCAATATGTTTTTGCGACTGCAGAATAGCATGGCAGACACGAACACTTTTCTTACGGAATTATGCGCAGAATGTGCCTCTTAAGGCTGGTGCTTTAGCACCATCCACTACACCAGCCTCGGAGGAGGCAGCTCCGTCAGCGTCAGAGCACGCATGCATGCCAGCTTCAGAGGAAGCCAATATATCCTCACCAAACCATTTTGAGCTCGACCACGAACAAACCCAAAATCATGACGATGTAATCTGTCTTTTTGGCAGGAATGATTTTGACGCCAAAAATGACGACCCTTTACAGGCCATTGACGAGTCTTTAAGACCGTCTGCCTTGTACGGCCCAAAAATTAAAGACAAAGTGGCCAACATGGTCAACTAAAAATTTTTGTCCAATATTGGACTAGAGAAACGAAAAGAAATTTCTGAGAAATATAAAACACCAGAAAATTGCACGCAATTATCAGTGCCAAAGGTCAATGAACCTATTTGGACAAGTTTAAAAAACTTTAACCGTCAGCGTGACTTGCGCACCATTGTCTTACAAGACTCCATAGTACACGTATGTAGCGCCTTGTCTGTAATGATTGACGAACTACTAAAATGTATAGAGAACAATGCTTTGCCTGATTATTGCGCCATAGCAACACGTATGTTTGATTCGATTGCACTTTTGGGCCATGTTAATACGGAATTGTCTTACAAAAGACGTGATTCAATCCGCCCACTTCTAAGCCATGACCTGAAACCTGCTTGTAATCGTTTCAACAAACCTAGAAAATTTCTATTCAGTGATGATTTAACTAAAACTATCAATGATGCAAAATTGCATGGAAAACTAGTGCTTCAGGATTCAGTATCCCGCGAAAGATTCGCACCCTACCCCTCTCCACGAAGGCAAAATTTTTCTCACGAGGGGGGAGGGATCGATACCCTCCCCAACAGCCTTATCGCCCATTTTGCAACCAGCAGCCCAGGAACCCGTTTCGTCAGTAACTCAGCAGGTAACTGAATTCTCTAGATATTTTGCTATTAATATCTTGCCAAGTCTGAAACGGACGGTTAATTCATTTTCCGGTGGCCAAATTAAGTTTTTTCTACACCAGCGGGAGGCTTTGCCGTCTGACCAATCCATTTTACAAACTGTTGGAGGGGAAACTATAGAATTTTTAGCTGAACCTCCGAGCTGCTCTTTACTTCCTCAAAACTCCATTTCTAAAGAACATGTAACTATGATAGATGAGGAGATTTCTAAGCTCGTGGTGAAAGGTGTCATTGTCAAAATCTCCCATGAACCAGGTGAGTTCATATCACCAATCTTTTCCATTCCCAAGAAAGATAATAGGGTGCGGCTCATTCTTAATCTGAAAAAATTTAACGAACATGTCAAATCGTATCATTTTAAAATGGATTCCATTAATACCGCCCTGTCACTAATGACTAAGGAATGTTGGATGGCATCCCTTGATCTCAAGGACGCGTATTATAGTGTCAGTATACGCAAGGAGTTTCAAAAATACCTAAAATTTTCGTACAAAGGGAAGCTCTTTAAATATACTGTATATCCCAATGGCCTCTCTACATGCCCGCGAAATTTCACAAAACTGCTCAAACCAGTTTTATGCACCTTACGCCGGCAAGGCCACATTTTGGTCATCTTTATTGATGACACTTTGATCATCGCTACTTCATATGAAGACTGCATAAAAACAATTCTCGCTGCTATTACTGTTCTTTCTAGTCTTAGTTTTGTCCTCCATGTAGAGAAATTCATATTTTCCTGCCCAAAAATATCACCTTCCTTGGTTTTGACCTTGATTCTACCTTTCATAAATAATGCTATATATATCACGATAGCTCAAGGCAGAGCGAAATACTATTCGAGAAGTATCCCAAGTCATTGGTTTACTAGTAGCTAGTTTCCCAGCTGTTAAATATGTGGAATGCCATTATCACGCCTTAGAGCACAATAAAATTATGGGATTAAAAACGGCCAAAGGAAATTTTGATAGTTGTATGCAATTATCGTCCCGCTCTGTCAAAGAGCTCAACTGGTGGTTGCAAGAATTGCCGACTTCATATAATATGATCGACTTGCCTCCAGTAGACGTCAGTTTAAATTCGGATGCCTCTCTTACTGGCTGGGGGGTGTAATGTGTGGCACCCCGGCTGGTGGGTGTTCGACCACAGATGAAGCGTTGTTTCATATCAATTATTTAGAATTACTGGCTGCCCTCTTTGTTTTAAGAAGTTTTCTCCCACATTTACAAAACAAGTATGTAAAAATACTGATCGACAGTACCACGGCAGTGTCGGTAATTAACAACAAAGGTACCAACCACAGTGAGCAATGTAACGAAGTAACACGCGATATGTGGCTGCTTTGTGAAAAACATAATATTTGGCTTACAGCCGCACATATTCCGAGCAAACAGAACATCATAGCTGACAAAGAATCTCGAAACCAAAATTTTGATACTGAATGGATGCTTAATCTTCTCGGTTCAATAAGCAGTTTGATGCCTATGTATCTTATAAACCAGACCCTTATGCCAGGCATATTGATGCATTTACCATATCGTGGGCAACTGAATATTTTTATTGTTTCCCTCCTTTCAGTTGCATCCTGAAAGCAATGAGGAAAAAAATAATACAAGAGAAAGCCACGGGTATTCAGGTAGTTCCAGACTGGCTGACTCAGAGCTGGTATCCCTTATTACTCCAAATTCTTGTTCAAAATCCACATCATCTTTCACCCAAAGCCGACCTCCTACTGTTATCGTCACATCCGAACCGCAAGCATCCTCTTCATGCAAAACTGAACCTTCTTATTTGTCATGTATCAGAAGTAAATTGCATGGGAGGGGGTTCTCAGCAGAAACCATAGACATCATGTTAAGCTCAAGGTGGGGCGGACCAAAAACTCAATATCAAACCACCGCCAAAAAATGGTTTAGATATTGCCAGAAAAATAAATGTGACGTTATCTCGCCGCCGCTCCCTTTGGTCATGTCATTTCTTTCCGAACTATATAAAACTGGTTTATCTTACAGCTCAATCAATGCCGCTAGAAGTGTTTTATCGTCAATCGTCTCATGGGAAAATAGCCCAACACCGTTTGCACAACTTCCAATAGTTAAGCGATTCATGAAGGGTGTATATGAGTCACGGCCGGCGCTACCCAGATATTGCTCCACCTGGAGTGTTAAGACGGTTTTTGATTACCTACATGCTCAAAAACCGCCTTCAACTCTACATTTGAAAGACTTAAGTCACACAGTGGCTTTCCGGTTATCAATCCTTAGCGGGCAGCGATGTCAAACGATTCATAAGTTGTCAATAGATCACATGACTATTGAAGACTCAAAAATAGCATTCATTATAGCAGACAAATTGAAACACTCCCGAGCTGGTGTGCACCAGCAGCCTCTGGTCTTCGTGTCATACCCTATTAATAAAAACTTATGTATCGTAAATTACCTCTT
>JAODVQ020325349.1:0-11991 GCA_025400075.2 Phenganax stokvisi
CATGCGAGTTTCCATCGTCATGGCATTGCTGATGACGAGGCTCACCTTAAATCTGTACTATTTGTACTATTTAAAAAAAAGTACAACAGAAGGAAAATGAAATCATTGCTATACCTAACGTTACGAAACATGAACTTTTATTTTGCTTTTAATCGTAGTCACTAGGCAACGCCTGTGTGAACTAAATGTACTGCCTTTGTGTATTTGTAGTCATTAATGCCAGTAGTTGATATATTATTTCAAAATAGCGTGCCTCTACACGTGATTTAAGCTTTATATAATTAATTAGTTTGTATTTTAGTTGTGAATCAGTCTTGTTTAGGAAGTGTCCAATGCACCAACTTCCCAGCTCCAGCTTTCAGTATAAACTTTACTGTGTGATTATCTGATTAAAAAATGTTTTTATGTTTTTCTTTGTGGCGATAGTTGGTATCAAAAGATTCTGAGAACGTTGCTGGTTTTCATATCGTCGTAATTGTCATAAACGAAAAGTCACGATCCCTCATAAATGCCAAAATATTCTATCTTCTTAACAGAAAATCTCATAGATACCTTACATATTATCAACTAATCATTGCTTTTCTTATAATTGGTTGAAAAGTGTTCTAATTTAGCTATTTAGAAAGATCGTTACACTATGTTTACGACAATTACGACGATATGAAAACCAGCCCTAAGGCCCGTTTCAAACACCGTTTCAGGAGTTTTACTTGATTATCTATTGTTTTCAATACATTCGGCACGACAGTAGCGCGACGTTTGAAATGACCTATGGCGCCGAACAGCATAGCACGTGCATTCCACTTCATGTTTTTTGTGTTTATTTCAGCTTTATATAAGTGACATAAATAAAAGCCGCGATGAATCTGATTTTAAGAAAGCTTTAGATGTTCTGAACATTGCTTACTCGGTACGTATTTTGTGCGCTTCGTCGAAACAAATTGACGACAATTATCGTGGTGACCAATGAAGAAGAAAATGTTTGACTTCCAGACAAAGGATTGTACTCTTCATTGATCACCAACAATGAAGCCAAGCGTGGTTAATTTTGACATCTGAAAACCGTTCAGCCTTGACTTCGAATTGATTTTCCGTGTCATAAATTTATGTATAATTGTATTGCACAGAGCGATGCACAACGTGACGAGTACGAAGCCTTACGCTTGAGAATATGGAGTCAGGCTATTCTTGTAGACGAGTAAGTTTTGCGCAGAGAGTGCATGTTTGTCATTCCCTATATATGAATCGAAGATGAGTGTGGATTGATATACAGTTGGCAAGTTTTGTCGTAATATTGAACAAATTATGCCGTATTATATATTAGGAAAGAATGGTCATTGTAGCTTCACAAATACTTTCGCTAACTTCCGAAGGTGTATGTCGTGCATGAGTTTGAGCCCTGTGTTTTTCTATTGTTTTAGCTGGACAAATGTAGAAACGGACGATCCAATCATGTTCGCGAAAAATACCGTGTTTTTTAAAACGGTTGAAATAGCATTACACGAAGGTAATAAGCGCCTGAAGAATAGTAGGTGGATAAATTAGTTTCAAGTCGCGTGACAATTGCATCATATATAACAACCTTCTTTTCAATTGGCGAGGAATTTTACCCTTTAACAATCACTGAGAAACGAATGTAGTAAAACATTGCTGTTGAATTGCAATTTATAAAACTGTAATGGTTATTCACAGTCAACTACCTATAGCCTGAATTAAACATTTCAGGTTTCGATTTGGCTTCTTATATGCCATCACTTGAGAGCTTCCTAAACTGTGAGGAGTTGAAGACTGCGGGGTTGACTGAAAACGCCTCGTTTCAGTTTCTTTTGAGAGCGGGATATGAGCAAGTCGTGAGGACACACAATAATGATATGGACATGGAGTAAAGGTTAGATTTATTACGTCATAACCCGCGCAGCTAACAAGGCCGACACACCGGACGCGATTCGGCAGTGCGACGCGATTTTTTAAATTTTCAAAGCGAATAAATCTATCCGTGGAAGAAAATTTACAAGATATGCATGTATGTAGACTGAATAACTAAAAATATTATATCATCATCAGTCAATAAAAGTCGAAAAATCGCGTCGCGTTGCCGAATCGCGCTCGGTGTGTGTCGGCATTTAATGTTAAAGTAGTGAGTTGATCTTGCAAACTGCGGGGACTGGTGAAGGATGCTTTTTGTTTGTATGGCTTGGTTTCAGCAAGTTTTACAGGACAGCGAATAGTAATCTAGTTTGACAGGTTTTAAGAGCAAGTAAATCAACTAGTTGACCATTATCTACAAGTGAAATTTAAAACACCTAACATTAACATTTCTACGTATATGTTTTATAGTACAGTATCTTAATCAGTGTAAACTTGAAGTCACAACTATATTGACTTTGAAGCCATCACGATCACAACTCTGTTCTAGCAACGATTGAAGCAACAATTGGCCTTTGCAATGAGTCATGTCTCCCAAAGCCGTTGCGTGAAGAATGCACTGCAGTGAACTATGAATGCTACATGCAGTATATTCGCGTTGAATTGATGTTGTTTACGAAAAAATCTTTACTACTTCGTGTTTCGAAGCGGAGAAGTTTAAACAGTTGCGTTACTATTTAAAACAACATACGTACTTGTGTCGAATTTCGTTCTATAACATATAATGCCTGCAAGCCACCCGCTTAGGTTTTGTTGAGGTCTGTTAAAGACCTGCTGTTTTGGCGAGGTGACAATAAAGACATGATGAATTTTGATCGCAAATTACGAATTGTGATCGTTGGACAGTGGTACAATGCTTTGCGATAAATTGTATCAATTTCAACGCATGAAAGGTTAGTATGTTGTTGGGTTATGTTATTTTTATTCTTATCTCGAGCATTTCATTGTATTATTTCTTTCAATTTAGCTTGAACGAAAAGGAATGGAATGTCAAAGTTCTAATGATCAGAAAAGCATTTAAGTATTTTCATATTTCTATGGCAACTCTGTTGCAGTAAAGTTTAGCCTTTCTGGTGTTATGCCGTTGAAGAGATGTTTTAGTCCACGAATTATAAATTGCTTGGGATTGGACCATATCTTTATTTTCTTATCTCTCTTCTCCTTGCTTATGGTGTTGTGGAAATGCGAGTACACAACATGGCATTTGTACTTTTCTATCGGAAGAAATTATTTCAAACCAGAAGACATTATCGATGAAATGGATTTGAAAAATTTCTACCATATTGTGGAAATGAACAAGTCTGCAATTGCGTGGAAACCCGTAGTGTTTCACATCGTACCAAGCGCCGCGACTCGTGTGGAAGTTGGCAGAACTACTTTTTGGGGCAATGCAACTAATGAATTGGAGATCATTGCTTTGGATATACAAAATATTGGCAATGATATCTACAAAGTTCAATTCATTCCAAGTTTTGGTGGATTATACAAAGTTGCCATAATCTTAACTTATGTCAACGGGGAACAGTTTAAGTTTTATGCTCGCCACGTGAAGTCCAGAATGGTCCACGTGATCGGCTCGCCAGTTTTTGTTTTCGTTCAAGATCGACCACCCCCGGAAAACATCGCACGCTATTGTACGCAGTCCGAAAGTGGTACAGCACAGGGTAGATGGGTAAAATGTGGTTCGTTGAGGGATATTGAGAGGTAGGAATACTGAGCAACAATTACGGTTGATGAGTGGCGTACACTGTATCGTGACAAGTGATAGTAAACGAAACTTCATCTGTAAGATATCAGAGAACTTCAGATTTGACTGGAAATGCAAACAGCAGTTGGACGACAGTGTAAAGAAAACATCTTCCAGTACTCAAGTCTGAAGCTCTCTTATATCTTCTTCTTGTACGCGCTCTCATGGTCGGAGGTAGAGGTTTCTGCTATCTCGAAAAAAATAGCTTTCGGCTCTTGCCCTTATGACTTGTGCTTTCTTTAAGATGCGGTCATTGGCAACTTACTCCCAGGTTCGACTTCGACGACCATCATAAATTTTTCTGGCTACCTTATGCTTGCCAACTTCACTTCTATACTAACCTTGAGATGAAAACATGTTTTGCAAAAAATGGCTGGGAAAAAATCGTCTTCACGGGCGATTCTCATTCACGATTCAGAACGTATCATTGGGCAACACGACTCTACGGCGCATGTCCGTACTGTGGCAAAAATCACGTGAAAATGAGTTTCGATCACGTGCCCAAAATGGAATGGGTATTTGACGCACGTGGAACTCGGTGGCCGGCAACTTTCCCAAAGTTTATCCAAAGACCGAACGAGATTTACATTAACGCCAAAACGAGACGGTCGATGTTTTCCGACAGCCTTCCGAACTCGGCTTTAGATGGTCAACTGATCCTTATGAATTTTGGGCATTGGATTTTACGTGAAATGACTTTTAGGAAGTTCATGAACAAAAAACTCGCCGCTTTTTTAGAAGCTGTCAAGTTGATGAATCTTACAAAAGGGATCTTGGATCGAGAAAGTTTTGATTCAAAGATGGGTGAACAAAAAAGATTTTTGTGGGTAAATACATTAAGTCTGAAATGGCGCGAAGATGTGCAAGTTTCAAATTGGACAATGACGCCATCTCCCTCTACGATTAGCTATTTGAATTCCAAAGTGGATCAAGCTATGCGGGACGCGGGTATTCAGATTGTGGACGCATTTCAGGTGTCCAACCCGCGCCTGAGTGCAACCCATGATGCAACTCACTATGCCAAATTGTTTCCCGACGACGTTTGCGGTGGCGCTGTAGAAAACGCCGTTTCTAATGTTATTCTAAACGCTTTATGCAACGATAGAAAGGGTTTTTTATGATATTTTATACCGAAAGATTTTTACATTATATTCATATTCAAGTGCTGTTCAAAGGAAAAAAGCCAAGTGCACATCAAAAAAAGTTTAATTTACATTTTCTTTAAATTACAACTTCATTTTACACTTTAAATAAATCTTTAGCCAATCTAGTTGCTATTGTGCTTCTCATTTTACACTTGCGAATTAAGTTAGCATCTATTTACATGCACATTACATAAAATATGTTTTTTCGCCTTTTTTATAATATCCCAATCATATGCGTGAAAATCAAAAAATATAATCTATACACCCAAAAATGATTTTCACTTTGTCATAAAAATATGGTATGAAACAATACAATTTAGAATAACATTAGCATATTAATAATATGAGAGGAAGGTTAGTTAAAGCTACATCAGAATATAAACGTTTACGTCATGTTTTTTAAACTGTTGCTGATTAAATTATATATACAGTAATTACATTCTTTTCGCGTGATTCTTGCGAAATTATACTTAGTCTAGCTGAGATGCTATTTTAAAGTGGATATATTATACTAGATTTTTCTAAATGATTGCCCTCGTGAATAAATACAGTAATATTTCATTATGCAATATAGGTTTGTAATTCTTCAACTATGACACCAATTGGGTCTTTATCTTGAAGGAATAAATGACATTTGTGCTTTGTATTGCCGCTGACTATTGTGGTGAAAGCGAAGGCGTCTTTTCCGTCTGGGTGACTCTGAACTCCGGAGATGATCGCGCGTTCGTACAGCGCTTGTGTTACCTGGGTTTCAGTGTCTATGAGCATTACTCCACTAGGACTCAGTACCAGTTCAGCTTTCTTGTAATATTTGCCATTATCATTTGTTTTCTTCATTGCCTTATCTACGCTTTTTTGGTACTGTTTCAAGCAGTCTTTGACGTGTTTTGGTTTCAAACGGGGACTAACGATTGTTGATATAAGATAAAATACGTTAAATCGTTTTTCCAGATTTTGGTTGCGGACTTCTCGGTGGGGTTCCTTTTCTGGTACCCATGTCATCGATTGGGGGCTTTCTTCCTGTTGACAAATCCCCGGATTGAGCTCTTGTTGTGCAAGAGGATTTTTTTCCGACGATTGGGGATTTTCTTCCTGTACACGAGACATTTCTTCCTGTACTCGGGATTTTTCTTCCAGTGCTCCCACTGATTGGGGTTTTTCTTCCGTAGTATATTTTGTGGAGGTCTCTTCTCCGAGGGTATCATTCCCCGAGTCTTCTTCTGTGAATGACTGAATAATGGTCATTCGATTTCTGCTGATTCGCCTCTGAAGAAAGTGGGGGTTTCCACGCATGCGTGTTGGTATAGTCTGACTCCTTTCAATTTCCGGTGGGGTCGAACTCTGCAAAAATATTAAGGTCTATTGTAAGACAACTGTTTTCAAAACTGATAGAAACAAATGGTCTTAGAATCAAAGACATTGTCTACCGATTATTTTGTTTGGAAACTCACCAATGCAGCAATTTTGAAAGTCACATTTTTTATTATTATTAAACTGTAATAATAAAAAAACTGCTACCCAAAGAAATTTTCAAAAAAATGTTCTGGCAACTTACCGTTGAACCGAGGCTCATTGTCTCCGAGTTAGAACTCATAGAACCTTCTGAACTGGTCGAAGTATTTGAGTTAGTCCTGAAGCGAAATTCGGGCGTGCATTCGTTTGTGCGAGCCAGGTAGGTCACTTGACAAGCTTTTCTGATTGTCTCCATAATATGACTAGCCAATCCGACGCGGTTACATCTGAACACGTGACAGGAAGTTCTGGTCTTGCTGCCTTGGAAGGCTTTGGACGATATGTAGCCGAAGTATCGGCGATCTTCGTCGAAAAGTCCCATCGAGAGGATCCAGTCTAATTGATGTATATCAAGTAGTCGGTCTTGCGTACTGTTTTTCAGATGAATTGCATCTTTATACAATTCGATTTTGGCCACAGAATATTCTCTTGAGTCTCGATGGTCTAGTACGGATGAGATGTTATCATTGACTACCAGAAATGATTTCTTCACATTGTGTGATCCGAGATACACTAGTTCGTCGAAGCATGCTATTTCATTGCTGCTGTTTGAAAGATAGCCTAGGGGAGGAAGCGATCTCGAGCTCTTTGACCTTGGTGTGCTAAGAACATTCATTGAAGACCAGCTGGAAAGCTAGAAAGAGAAGATAATAGGTTCAAAGTCGTTTTCTACTAGACGAATACGGTTGATTGAAAAATATACCTAGCAACGTGATTGATCCGTTAAGAGTTTTTCGCGGCGATATATTTTGCGAGCCAATCATTGCTAGATTTACTTTTGGCTGGAACAAATTCGCGCAGCGGAAAACAGGCTTAACATTATGTCTGAAAGTATGTTTCCAGTTCACCTCTGCTATTCTGCAAGGTGGCTTCGTTGAGCTCGTGTTGCATGCAACCATGTGCTAGGTCAAGGACTTGATCTGCTGAACTGGTTAATGTAAATAAGATAAAACGGGCGCGGGCATATTCACAAATTAGGCGATTAAGAATAACTGCACAGTAAGAGCGAAGGAGCGATGGTCTAGTTCAATGCGTATTTTTAATCAAAACAGTTTTTTTTAAAAAAAATATCTGAAAACAACCGTCTATTAGTCGAGTTTCTTTTGTTACTTTTTTTGAGAAGATAACAAATCAAGTAGACTGTCATCTGCCATTTTTATACTTCATTGTACTTAAAGAAAGTTTTGAAAATGCACATAGCATTTCTACGAATCAAACAAGCTAGTCTTGTAAAGGGGTTTATTAAAGTCTGGATGCAATAACTGACGATAGATCGAATTATTTTCAATACTTGTCGCCCTAAGTTACCCTCGCGTGTGCACCGCGCAAGAGCCTAAAGGCAAACATGATTTGATTTACCAATCCTTTTTCAAATTTCCGCAAAAAGGAAGCGACTTTAAGTGCTTTATATTTTATTATTGTTTAGTCATGGCTGGGAGGTCAATCCCGAAAGTTGATCGCAGATTAATTAAGATTTGCCCGTATGGTGCAGTCATCTATCTAAATCGAGCCAGTCAATGAAGTTTAAAAAAATTTTGTAATTTGATTTTGGATTTCCGACATCTTATTTTTGCCCCATGTAGTCGTTTGACCGACACGCTATGCCAAATTGCATTGGAACTGATTCTATGTTCAACTTTCAATCTCTCTCCCAGTGTATAAACAGCTTACGTAATTACTACTAGGACGTGCGGTAATTTGTCTCATACGAAGTTCATATCAATTGAATACATCATGATTGATGTAATTACCTCTGTAGATACGAGAAACTTTCAATAGCATCTATATCGCATTTCAAGTTTACATCTTGTAAACTTTTCTTATTTCAGCTTATGGCTGCAACGTAAACGTGAATGAACCAATCCCATTTATCAGTCTAGCAATTATGTGCCTATCGATGTTTGGGGGTAGGGTTAACCGCAAGTGAACTTCCTATCTCTCCCTTCCTTAAATCAGAAGGCCATTTCATTCTTTGCCAAAACGTATTTTGTTGTTAAAACGTGACTGTCATGCATTGTAATCCATCGGCAATCTTTCTTCATTGATTACCGACAATAGGTCCAAGAACATAGAAATTCGTTTTACTTCAGCAGCGTGGCGATAATATAATTAAGTGGAAATTTTCTTGTCGAAACAGATCCTAGAAAGTTGGGTTAAGCTTATCCTCGTGTGTTCACGAGTGCATGTTGCAAATTAATAACAAGCACAAGGAAAAACAAAAACATCAAAAGTACCGGCTTGGCCAAACTTCGTTTTTTAGTGATTTTCTGCGGTGTGCCAATTACGAAAATTGATCAAACTGTGGTAAAAACTGATGAGTTTAAACTATGTCTGTACGTGTTATGTAAGTCATCTGGTGACCGGACGCCAAACCAAGTTCTAATGTATCTTAAACTTGATAACTTCATAACCGTGTTTGCTCACGTTTTTAAGTCGTCCCCCGCGCGACAGGACGGAAAACCGTGGTTTACGGGGGAGTTTAAGCTTCACGTTTAATAGCTACGTTATACGCCAGAGTCGTTTTTTTTTTCGTGGCCAAGTTTCTTCGCTTTTCATTTTTTGGATTTTCTATTTTATGTCAGGCAGTTTTATTTTAACTCCTTGTACAAACACAACTTGTTTATCTTTGCCTTACTGTTTTTGTATAGACAAATTTTTCTTTGCCTTTCGTTTGATGTAAAACGGAAAGCTTGTACTCTCTAATATATTGCAGTTCCTGGACGAAATTCCGTGATGCATTATCGGGTTGGGAGTTTTTGGCACGCACGTGAATGCACATAAAAGTTAAAATTGCAATAAAAGCTATCGTATACACAATCGCAAGAAGAAGCTTCAGAATTTTTAATTCTAAATAAGTACGGGTGTACTTGTTCTTGTATTTTTAAAAGTTATAAAACTTTGAAGGATTTAAACTTTCACGTGCGTGTACGTGCGTATCAAAAACGCGTAACTGGAAAACAGCCTTGGGGAACAAGAAAATGCTTCCAATCGTTATTCATCAATGAACACTAATATTAAAAGTCATTGAAACATCGCCTTCGACTTACAATGTATAAATTTCCTGCATTAAGTTTCTTAGAATTAAATATGATTTGTCAAAATTTTTTAAAGGTTTTCGATCACTCGTGGCTTTTGGGATCAGCATTCGAGAGCAAAGGTCAAGGAGAATCATGTGAAAAACGTAAGATGTTCGAATAAAAATGTTTGCATCAAAGTTATTTATTATATAAAGTAGTTGACAAAAAATGAGACCTCAGAAATTCTCATTTTTGTGTCATTCTTGGAAACTTTGATGACCTGTAAAGCTATGAAGATGAAATTTTGGATGAGAAGATAGATTCAATTTATCTTTAAATTACTCAAGTATTATAAATATATACAATCCCTGACCATGTTATTCTAATTCTTGTCCTAAATATGTTATTTTTTCCCGCCCACTGCACAGTGCTAAAAAAGGCGCGCAAATGTTTACCCATTAGTAAAGCAAAAGAACAAGGAGAATTGCAGTTGAAATAACATGTAGACGCGGAACAGTGTCATATTAAAATAACATGGATAGAGACAGTCACTTCCTTTTAACTTTTGAAAAAAATAGCTCTTAGTCTGTTTCTAATGCACTGGACATTGAGACGAGAAAGGGTGGCCAATAGACACTAAAGGTTAAACTGGTCAAGTTTAAAATGCATACATGCATCGGTCGTAATTATTTAAAGATTTAAGTACTCTTAAACAGACTGCGCAACTGTGCGTTATCGGTTATATTACAGAATATCTGGGAGTAAAAAGCACACGAAGTTTTATCAGATTGTAGCGATGATATGCATGCGAGCAAAGATATCTCCTTTTGGGATTGTTTTGACTCATTTTCTGCTTTATTAGCCAATTAGAGTTGCTTAGTTTTTGAAGACAAAACTTGCACTTGAAAACGAACTTTTATTTTTGTCAATTGATGTTATGTAAATAGGGTCTACAGCATATGTTGTAACCTGTCTTGAATTAGTTCGATTAGCAAAGACGTCTACTGTAAATATGATGAAATGCATTACAAAAGAATCTAAACAATGCAAGTATTTAATTAGGAAAACGTGCATGCAACGCCGTTTCCCTGAATGCATAGGTTTCATTAGGCCTGAAATGCAGGGCAACAACTAATGGTCAAATTTACAAGTTTATACATCCTTAAGTTCAAAGCAGGCACATTAAAGCAAGAGTGTATTCTCAATCGTGATTCGTGATGTAAATAGGTAACCACAAGTGAACAACGGAAGGGACGCACATTCCAAACATTTCTAAAGGGATGACCATTATTCAAAGACTGACTGCCTTTCATGATACAGTCACTAACCCACTCCATCCATCATATTCTCAAAAACTGCTAGTTCAAAGACTAGAACGTAAGAAAGGTTGACGCCAGGCATTGTACATGCAATCGCAAAAAGACTTTTTATACCGATTCTGAAAACCAGGGGTGCACACCTTCTACACCACCCATACCTCCCCTATTCGACGCCCCTAAACAATCTGACCACCGCATGATTAATAAACTAATATGTTGTCTAGTAGTCTATGAAACGTTCAAGAAACTTATTACAATTATCTACAATCTATAGCGATTAAAAATGCTTTGTAGCTTGTAATAGACATAGTTATGCATAGCACGCGCCGCTTAAGGTAATATACTGAATATACTGCCTCGTATAAATTAGTGGTTGTCTGTTGTGATGGATAATTATACGCCATCCATTTTCGGTATTCTAAGAATTTTGCTAAATATTGTTCGTAATTGTGCTGCAGTTCAAGACGCAAATTGGCATACATACAGTTCCGTAAAAATGCTTGCTTTCGAAATTATATTACGTAAAATGTTATTTCTAGAACTTGCATTCCACCGTTGCGTGCTTTCACGAACGTAGCTAAAGGTTCAAAACCTTCGATCTATTGTATGTTTGAGAAATACTATTAAGAGACAGTCGCGTGTTCATTTAAACTATACTTCAAACAGTCCGTTTTATGGTTCTTTATAAATGGATTTTACTGCAACTTAAAGTTTTAAGTCCGCGCCCGTGCTAAGGTATGAAGTTATAGAAAGAGGGCAAATATTAAGTTTGAAAAAAGTTTTTCGTTGGTAGCCAAAAATGGTTTTTACTTTTATATAGTCAATATCAAAGGCGTTTGGCTTTCACCGTATAAATATCGACGCCATAAATTTGATAAAATATCGCAAGACGCAAATGAGTTGAATTTAGTGCGTGTTTTATGAAAAAACATTCTATCCTGAAAACATGCCGTTAAAGCCAAAAGGAAGTGTTAGTTGTCAAAATCCGCTTCTGGCTGTCAGTTTATGGAGGCATTAACTGATTGAAAGCTTCAGTAAGGGTCATCTTACCGTGAACAGGAATAAAAGTTTTAAAAATTCAAAACTTCTTGTCGTCTTATTTATGACACGTTTCACACGAATAAGAGTTAAACGAAAGCGATAACTGATTTTAAAATAATTAAAAATTTGCTGGAGAGACGAAAACATATTGTAGTCACAACACTCGTAGTCTCGCGTCAAATTGAAATCTAACGCTCCTTATTTGTGAGTGCCCTTGAAAGTTCGGCAGAGCGGGGCTCTAACAACTAAATCTAGTGGGGCCGGTTGTATAAAAACGTGGATTA
>JAODVQ020325455.1:0-11987 GCA_025400075.2 Phenganax stokvisi
TCCATCACTATCTTGGGCATCAGTTTCACACTCTGTTTCAGGAGGAGTATTTGCACGAAAGTTTGTTTCTGTCCTATACAAAATACACTTGTAACTAGAATATCATCAATAATCATGAACTTTCGGTGCTTCACTGTTGGTTCCAAAAATGAGAGTAGTTTGAGAAGGGGCTAACATAATATATATGCGGGACCTTCATTGCCACTTTTTCTCTCACGTTTTACGTAACTCTCTTACGTATCTGTCCCGCAATTGCTTCCATCTTATGGGACAATGTAGCTGCGGATCTAGGACATGCAGCTGCAAAGTTTCATAAAACTGCTCCAGGTTTAGTACAATCCCATACCTCTGTAGCAATCTCTTTCCATGCATTCTCTTTAGCTCTAGAATCTCTATATCCCCTAGAGTTTACAAACCAAAGGCATGAAAAGCTTCGCGGCACCTCCGCCAGTACTTCGTCGATTTCCGTCACTGCAGATGCGGCCATTATGCTCGTGTTTGACCTTTGACCCGAATGTTGTATCTGAATTTTGATTGGCCGGACGCAGCGCGCTGATCATCATAAGCGATCCCAAGTAAGATCATTCACAATATGACGCTAATTACGCAATGCTTGTGACGCTCGTATTATGAACTAGGCTTAAGAGTGAGGCTAAAGGCTAGTTCACAATTTGACGATCAGTGTGGCGATGCGACGCGTGGGACGTCGACCAATGTCGTCTAGGATTGCTCGATTTTGTGAACATAAAGCGACGTCATAATCACACTGCATCTTTACGTCGTGCGATACATCATAGGCGGTCGCAGCAAATAGGAAAAGTTCTATTCTGGACGACATTGCGCAACATCGTGCACGGTGGGTTCTAGATAGAATACATGTGAAATGGCTGATACTTTGCCCAAAGGGCTGTGTGCGGCAGTTGGAAAGTTTCAGTGTCTCTGGGACACTTGTTCCAAGTCATTCAAGGATATTAAAGCAAAAGAAAATGCTTGGAATGCCATCGTCGATGAGGTGAGGTAGAAAATTACCTAGCATTTTTGCTTGTATGCCGGTAGCTAGCTAGTTCAATAATAGTCCTGCCATGGATAGATGGGAGAGGGTCACACTGTTGAAGATTGATGAAGAAGTGAAAGAATATGAGGACGACTTTTGTTAGAGAGCTTAAGAAGGTGAAGAAGAAAAGAGGAAGAGAGGTATATATAGAATTATTACTCATTTGACATACAGTTACATTATATTAAACTTGTAGTCAAGCTACTGCTCTCCAAGAGTCAGTGACATCACACGACAGTGTCAGTACCTTTGATGATGAACCACCTTTGTCAGAGCATTCTAAAACATCTTCACCTGCTCCTACATCAAGCTCATCATCTGGCCAGCCACCAAAAAAGAAGGCCAAAAAAATGCTGAAGCTGAAGAGGACAAGATGTTGATCAAGTCTCTCCAGGATATTCGAGAAAAAGCAAGTGAGCGTAGATCACATAAAGATGACATGGACTTGAATTTTGCTCTTGAGATTACAGGACGTCTGAGGAGGCTTTCACCATGACAAAACGCATTTGTCAAACTGCAAATTCAGCAACTACTATATAATGTAGAATTTTCTCAAGACTGTGTTAAAGCAACATATCACCATAATCTATACCAGTTTTAGTGTAGAGTAGACATATTAATTATCTTAATGAGTTTGTTCTTCTCACATACTGTAATCGCCATGATAATTGGCCAACTGGGCTATTAAAACAATCTTTAAAAGCAGAAGTTAAAAATTAAAACATTTCCTATGTAGCTATAGCTATCATAGTAGAGATACCTTATACCTGTTGCTACTTGTCATGCCAATTGATGTCATGCCAGTGACAGATTCAACCTCATTTCTTCAGCTGCCTCTAATAACATTTTCTTCTCCGTCCTCACCATCCGTATACCCAGGAGGAAAATATACTGATGATTCCTTGCACCGAAGGAAATTGTGGAGGGTAACAGCAGCTTTGGTGTAGGCTATGACATTTTTTGGGTTCGCAATAACTGGCTGCCTAAAGAGTCTCCATCTATAGTAAAATAAAGTATGTACAAAATAACAGCTGATTAACACAATATACGAGTTAGAGAATTTATTATGACATTTTATAGATACCTTGCCGCTAATATACCAAAGCTGTTTTCAATGATACGCCGTGCTCTAGACAAACGGTAATTGTATACACCTTGGTTTTCTGGATACAAAATTTAAAATGCATCTTACAATTTCATATCTGTCGTAACCTGGTAGATTATGACCAGGATATGGTGTAAAAAGGTAGTTCCCCAAAACGATTAGGTAACTTCAGTTCACCATCTTAAAGCACTTGTCCAAATGTGCAGTTACTGAACACACCACCATCACTACACCGACCCACTTGCCGAACATCAATCAGTATGAATCTCTTGTTGTGAATACCTAGCAAATTCATTTCTCTGTAACACATACCTATAGTGGGCATCACAGACTGCCATCAGCTTTATGGAAGAAGTTCAAGGAGCCGCTATTGGTTGCCTGAATAATTATGTGTTACAAGCCTTCACCGCAGTGTGACTAGGGATATTCCCTATGTATGTACCGAGTCTAAATTTGGAAAATGAGAATGCTTTTGCACACTATATAATTTGTTGGATCGAGTGCTTTGAGCTCGGGTGGAACTGCTTCCACTTCCACATCATTTAGAACGCACCTACAAGGTAGTTCATCCTTATCGAGTCTAACTCTGTAATATGCACAAACATAACGTGTCTGATCGTAAGCGTCAGGATTATTCCTACAAATATGATCTTTCAGAGTCTTCCACAGATATGAATTTCTTGTCTGAAAGCTTAAAAGCAGTTACTTGCTTTCGTAGTAGCAAACCTCACAGCTACAGCATGCAAACTCACGATTGTCAGCTACTTTTTTCTCCAAATCCTCTATGAGCTCAGCATACTGAACATGCAGGTAATTCTCTAGACCAGGTAAGCCAGGCTCTTGAATCTTAGGTGGTACCTGTGTGTCACTAACACTTCCGATAGGTCCACTGTCAGCAGTAACATCATTCTCTCCTGTAGAATGTAAGCACACAAGTCCTGAAAGAACCTCAAGATCTCCAGCGCAGAGAGCCACATCAATGCTAGCGATAACTTTGAGTGATCTAAGGGCTTCGTAAAAGAGTCTCAACAGTGCTCTGATTCCTTTATAGTGTGGAGCAGCAGAATGCAGCAGTCAAAGGGTACAGAGACAGCCTGAGTTCTCCTGTGCACAAGATAAAGGATGACCCAATAGATCACATGGTGCATTTCAAGGTTCAGAATCATCGCTCTCAGAGTTACTCTTTGAACCTGGCAGAGGGGGATACTTTACCTCATCTTCATCAGGTGTCCAGTAAACAACCTTTCTAGTATGGAAATGTGGATACCCACTATCACTCTAGTGCTCGTCTGAGCTGAGGAATTGGTCTTTAAAATTCAGCCTTTAAGGCTAATAATAACAAACTCAATCATGCCATAGCAATAGTGCCATCCATCCTCGACGCACCCACCAGGGTGGGCGGAATTTAATGTTAAAGGGAGAGAACCAGAAGTGCCAGTCTTACCACCCTGACACTTCCTCTTACCAATTCCCTCTGTCCCCAGTCAAACAATGAGATGAGGATTGGGATTGGGCAGTTTGCAGGTTATTATCGTAAAGGCTTAGTTTCCTATATTCCCAAATGGCTAAAATGAATTCTTTGACTAACACAAGGAGTACCTTATAAATTATCACCCCAAAGCTCAGTACCTAACACTAATGCTTTTTTTCATTATATCTAGCGACTCGAATTCCAAATATCTATCTCCTAAAACACCCTTTAGAGATTATATATCTCTATTACTGTGTCTACCTAACTCTTCATTCAGGCCGTGCGTACCTAAACGGTACTTAAACAACAGATGTGCTCCTGCATCACATTCTTCATGCAAATACTGCTTAAAGTCAATTCTGTTTACAAATCGCTTAAACAGCTCAAGCTTGACTTTTTTTATTCAAACCCTCCTCAAATTTCTTACAATCCCTATCTCTAATGCTTCCAGATACCATGTACAAAAATTCCTATTCTTAATAGCCCTTTCCAGCGTAAGGAAAAATATAAACTGAATGCAATCTATCTTCCGCAAGTACCCGTGACGTCATTGCTGGAGTACCCGCGCCTCCTGGGGAATGTATGGTGGGACTACGGACATTACCGTATGGTATGTCTGTCATAAGTCTTGCATAATGTTCTATTTATGAGCAATTGAGTAAAATTAAACATTAGCTGTAGCTAGTTCAGCGTTTGTTCCAGGCTCCTACCTGAAACGAAGCCGGAGATATGGCCGGCGATAGATGTATAGTTTGTGGTAACTCACACTCAAAGGACAAATCTGTTTCTTTACATCGATTCCCTGTCGAATCTACTAAAAGGAAAACCTGGATAACTGCTCTAAAGCTAAGAGACGGAGATGTAAAAGCCCACAGTCGAGTTTGTTTGCGCCATTTTCCACATGCTGATCTATCTGGATCACACTGGGCAAGAGATTTGCTTCTAGAAAGTCATGGACAGCTAGGGCTGAAAGAGCTAGAAAAAGGAACATTACGCAAGACTTACCTGAACTCACCTCGCAGCGCAGATGCACTACTCCGGTCCCTTCCATAGATGTACTTGTGAGTGATTCTGGGCCATCATCCATGATAGCTAGCATTGGAGAGCCACTTATTCCCGATTATTCAGTTCATGAGTTTCTGAGTACTGATGGCACTGATCTTGACTCTATAGTATCTAGTCAATCAAGCACATGTCAGTCAAGCACTCCATCCAGTGCACCCACAAGTGCTGGTCAAATACAAAATGATGTAAATGTACTTGTAAGTTCAGCGCTGATCGCAAGGATAGAGGCTTTAGAGTTGAAAAACAAAAGCCTCAAGCTGAAGGTTTCGGTATCTCGTGAGCGGCATCCATTTGGAATAGAAGATATTGCTCATGATGATTGTCTCTCATTCACTTCTACACAGGATTTGTTTCCTATAAAATCCTTCTAGCATTTTATGAATTTCTTGGTCCAGCCGTCAACAACTTGCAATGCTGGGGGGGTCAACCTGGGGTCCGTCTACGAAATAGAAAAACTAAGCTTTCACCGATAAACCAGCTGTTCTTGCTACTCATTAAGCTGAAGTTGAATCTGTTGGAGATGAACCTGGCATACCATTTTTCAATCTCTACCTCTCTTGTATCTAATCACAATGGCTAGACTTGACAAATTGTTTGTGCGTGTGCATGGTTGACTAATTTCTCTCTGGATCTGGTTCCTCTAGCTGATGACAATGATGAAGCAAGTGATTCTGAGGTACAAGACTACTTCAATGATTCTGAAACAGAAGAAATCAGCGAGGACTAATGCCGTTTAATGGTTTTATAATTTTGTTAATTTGTTTTATAATTATTAATAATTAAATTTAAAAAATATGAATTTCTATCAATGAGCGAATCTTAGATCTCTTATTGGAAGCCCAAGAGAGTGAAGAGGACTGATAATTTCTGGGCCAACACAATTGTCATAAAAGCTAGTCAATGATGGCAGTAATTCCTTGTTCCAATAATCATGATCAAAAGAAATCCTTTGCACAGTCAGACCCTTTGTGGTGTAGATGATAAAATCACACCAGGGACATTCCCCGATTGCCAGTTGACCCTGCACTTGTGCATAGTATACATAATTCTTTCGAAGACTGACACGTAATGATCCATCACTGCTTTTCTGAAGTTCACTGCAAAATCCAGCTGACAAACATGCTTCCTCAGGAGTTATGTCACGATGTGAATATGGGCACTTATTCTCTAAGTAACCATAAGGATGAGAAGAGGAGGATGAATCATACACGGCTCCATCAGGTGTAGCTCCTAGGAAAGGATGTGATGATGATATCAAGAATCCTGATGCACATACTACATCATGCCCACAAGATTTCATACACTGCACATATGCATCGATGGCTGCCTTTTCCTTTGAAATCCCCCCTCAGTAGATTAACTACTAAATGATTTCTTGTTAATGATCGTCAACACCAAGTTATCAGGTGGGGTACTAGGCTTTCTTCGATAGACGTCTCCGAAGTACGATGCTGTTAGTCAGTACCTTCACACGTTAAACCATAGTTGTGAATTACACTGTTCACATGTATTCCGTTCAATTTCACGTGCCTTTTCTTTTGTAACAGAGAGAGATTTCTTAAAATCTAAAACTGTTTTCTTAATTTCTTCTACACCAGGAAGAGCAGGGGTTAAAGATTCCTCTGTGATATTATTGCCCCAAATTTGTGTAGTTGAATCTAACAAGAGTGATATACAGAGCCCTTTTCCACGAACCTTGTCCAACAGTGTAGGCAAACGATCTTTGACTCTGCCCCGACAAAACTCTGGACGGGGATCAAATTCTTTGAGCAACTGACATTTCTTTTTTTGCTTGTCCAATCACGTGTTTTTCTATCCGACATTTGCTGTGTAGACTCCTTTTGCTTTCTCGGAGCTTTCCAGCCACAGAGATAAGATGTTACAGGTAGTATTTCAGAGTCATTGGAGGATGAGGATGTTGATGGTAGGGAATCACTACCTTGAGATAGGAATGGAGAAGGTGGTGGAGACAAAGCTACCAATGCGTGCAAAAGAGCTGACACATGTGTACAAGATGATTTCCTGCATAATAATACAATAATTTTGCCTGCAGTTGTCATCTCTAGTAGCTAAATACATTTACCCAGCAGCACATTCACATGTAGCTACCTCTGTTTAAATAGTTGAGCAAAGATTATCCTCAGCTTTTCTAGTTTTTAACTATGAGTTGAGCCTAACATATTCTCAAATAGCTACACACGGTTGTAATGCTACCTTCATAAAGTTCTCCTATATTACATATGTACCTACTATATCAACCCGCCTATCATATTCATGATGGGGTTGGGTTTGACAGTATCTTGCGGGGGGGATGCTCATGTTTGGGCTGGATATTACTCATAATCTAATATTAGCTCTTAGCGCTACTGTTATGGATTATTTAGTGCCAGTCCTGGGCTGGAATACCCTGTCCAATGAGCTGGAACAGCACGTCCCATAACAACAATATAAAATAGTAATTAATCATACCAATAATTAATGCCCACCATTATGTTTATGAAGCTGGTTGAAATTCTGATTGAACACACCCCATTATATTATAGCCTATGTAAGGTGAAAAAGAGATGCATCACATAGTAGCAGTAATAGGCCCTTGCACTGTATAATACTCATATTCGGTAGAGACTATGGACATGCTTCTTTATCACACTAATAGATGCCAGGCAGCTGCTCAGCATGTGCATATCAGCCAGGAGATAATGAGGTTCCTAATATACAGGAAGGCTTCAGTTAAGAGCTGCCATGGTGTCTATCTAGCCTCTTAGTCTCCCATAGCGCAAACCAGGCTGAGTCAATGTACTGTGGTCTAGATAAGAGGCACGCAGAGGAATATAAAATTCAACACAAGAGCCATCCCAACATCTCCATACGCTACTTTACCACAGAGCATTTTCTTTAACCCAAATCCGCCGTTCAGCTACCAGAGGCTCCAAGCCTAAGTTCGATAGCACCCAATTTGCTGCTTTAATTAGCCAGACCTGCATGTGATATGTAATGCATATGACTAATGACAGCTGCAGGTGATAATTAGCCTGTCCCTCGTCCATCTACCATAGTATCAGCATGCTTTGCTAGCAAAATTTTGTGCACGTATCTAGAGTGAACATTTGGTAGTGCCCTCATACAGATCTAGCTAGCCAACATGATTCCATGTCTCCACATACACTCAAGACAGTTACTAGACAGGCCCCTGAGCATGAATAGTTGCATTTCTGATACTTCTTGAGAGAAATTGTCATATGAATTGAATGTAATATGCATCACCAGATTAGTTGCCTCGTACTAAGTGCACCTGCATTTGTAAATAAATGGGTAATGGTAAAGCCAAATCATAAATCCTATTCGGAAAGCTGAGCTATCACTGATGTTGTTCATGCATGTATATGCTCCAGGAAGTACTAACTGGCAAGGATTACCCAACAATACCACAAAATATCAATGTTGTATGTGTATTTTTGTAGAATATAGAATATAGCAGGCCTTTTTATATCATCCCACTGAGCCACAGCTATACATTAAACTAGCTATAAAACTGTTTACGAAATTATGGAAATTACTTCCTGGCCTAAAAATAACACTCAGTTAACCCCCTTAGCAGCTATATAGGAACTGTCAGAAAGTCCAGGGTGGCCTCAGAGAGTTCATGGTTCTCTCCTTTCTGTGCCATACATATAGGAAAGGACTAGGTTACTTAGTGGATTCTTTTAGCCTGTAATGTGGCTACCAGGTCAAGGGAGATCTATGTATAGGCATGTGTGAGACAGGGCTTGTTTTTGCTGCTGACATAAGACTCACATGCATACCATGTTGTTTACAAGCTCACTAGGTCTGGTGAGACCCCACTGTATCTCTGATAGCATTACCTTATTACCATGTAACATAACATAGAGTGGGGCCACATTAATATATTTCTGTTCACAATGAGTTATGTAGCTTGACAAGAGTTGCACAATAGAAGAATATTGTACAGATATAGCCAAGCGACCAGCAAGGCCTCTGCTGATGAGAGGTCTTGTAGCTTACGTGCCAATTTTGTTGCCATGTACAAGCAGCATGTTCAAAGTGATCACCAGGGCCTCTGCTGAAGTGAGTTCCTGCAGCTAACTCAAGCTCACAGGAATTTTTTTGCTAGGATATATAATCACAAAATCAACCCTAGTCCCTGCTCATGCAAATTCTTGAGCCTTTGTATTTTACAAGGTCAGGGATCCATCCATATGTGCACCTGCGTGGTATTAACCTACGAACATCCGTCACACACCCAGTATAACAAAAGTCCTGAAGACTGCAGCTGACAAGTTGGGTCCCGGTTGTCACCCAGAGTGAGAATGGGAGTACATGATACATAACTTGACTCACCTGGTGCTGACGCCTGTACCACTATAAATACCTCTCTGTTATTGTACCATAGCTCCATGCCTGTCAAGATGCCATTTGCGTGTAGCATGGCAGACAGTTGCACCACAGATGAACAATCTGCCAGTCTGGTGGAGGAGAGCTCCGTTGTAGCATTAGCAGAGAGAGTAGCTGGTTTGCCTGACTGGCAGCAAGTGGCCTACATTCTGACTGCTCTGCCTTTTAAATGGCTCACTACTTTCACTCTTCCTGGTTACTGTCTACTGTACATCAGCTGTTATCAAAATTCCACTCCACTGTCAGCCATCACTGCGTGTGTGTTATGCTGGCTTGTGCAGGCTCTACTTCAGCCTCAGCCCCGCCCCCCCACAAGAACTTGCAGTTAACTATGTTTAACTTCATTAAACTCCATTTAATCCCATCTAGTTTCTATGTGTGAGGTTAGCCTAACCTATCCTCAACTGGCTACAAACACTAATCGTGATAGCTAAGTGTGTGTGTGTAATTTCTGGACCAATAGGCCATTTATTTTATCAAACTTAAGGAAAAAATTTACACTAGGATTTAGTATATCTCATGTAGTTTTTAGATGTAATGTTAGCCTTACCTATCTACAATTGTCTACAAATGTCAGTTGTACTAGTCGTGATATCTTCACACAAGTAGGCTAGATTTATGTCTATAAGGTCGCAAAATGAACATATTTACATTAACATTTAGTTAAGTCATCTAGTTTTTTTAATGCGAGTTAGTCCAACCCAGCATCATTTGGCTTCAAACACAAGTCATGCTAACATCATATTGGTGTGTTATTTCTTGACACTTATATCATTTGTATGTTTTTCAAAGGCAACAAAAAGGAAATAGTTAAGTAAAGATTATCCTCAGCTTATCTAGTTTTTTAACTATGAGTTGAGCCTAACGTATTCTCAAATAACTACACACAGTTGTAATGCTACCTTCATAAAGATTTGTCCTTAATTGACTACATACACCATACCTGCGTAATTTCTAGACTAACATGCTCTATAACGTATATCAAACAGGCTTTTATAAACACATATTTGCACTAGGATTTAGTTCGTCTCATCTAGTTTCTAGGTTTGAGGTTAGCCTAACCTATCCTTAATTGGCTACAAACACTAATCATGATAGCTAAGTATGTGTGTAATTTCTGAACCAATGAGCCATTTATTTTATGAAACACAAGGAACAATTTTACACTAAGATTGCGCGTTTACTTCGGCCCTAAAGAGTTAAGATTTAGTTATGTCATCTAGTTTTTCAAATGTGAGTTAGTCTAACCCGGCCTCATCTGGCTTCAAACACAAGTCATTCTAATATCATACAGGTGTGTTATTTCTTTACACATATCATATGTATGTTAAAAAGGCAACAAAAAGGAAATAGTTGAGTAAAGATTATCCTCAGCTTATCTAGTTTTTTAACTATGAGTTGAGCCTAACATATTCTCAAATAGCTACTCACGGTTTTAACGCTACCTTCATAAAGGTTTGTCCTCAATTGACAACAAATACCTGGAACAATATGCTATATATATGATGTGCATCAAACAGGCTTCAATAAGCACATATTTGCACTAAGATTTAGTTCATCTCATGTAGTTTCAAGGTTTGAGGTTAGCCAAACCTATCCTTAATTGGCTACAAACACTAATCATGAGAGCTAAGTATGTGTGTAATATGTACCAATAAGCCATTTATTTTAACAAACACAAGGAACAAATTTACATTAAGATTTGGTTAATTAGATGTAATGTTAACCTTACCAATCTTAAAGGTTGCAAAATGAATATATTAACCTTAAAATTTAGTTATGTCTTATATCATTTGTATGATAAAAAGGCAACGAAAACGAAATAGTTGAGTAAAGAATATCCTCAGCTAAACGTTTGTCCTCAATTGGCTACAAACACCATACCTGTGTAATTTCTGGACTAATATGCTATATAATGTACATTAAACAGGTTTCTATAAGCACATATTTGCACTAGGATTTAGTCCATCTCATCTAGTTTTTTAGATGTGACGTTAGCCTAACCTATCCTCAATTGGCTACAAGCACTTATTTTGATAGCTAAGTATGTTTTTAGTTTCTGGACCAATAAGCTATTTAATAAAACATAAGGAACAATTTTACAATAGGATTTTGTTTATCTCATGTAGTTATTAGATGTGATGTTAGCCTTACTTATCTACAATTGTCTTCAAATGTTAGTTGTGCTAGTCGTGATATCTTCACACAATTAGGCTAGATTTATATCTAAAAGGTTACAGAAGGAACATATTTACATTAAGATTTAGTTATGTCATCTAGTTCTTTAAATGTGAGTTAGTGCAATCCAGCATTATCTGGCTTCAAACACAAGTCATGCTAACATCATATAGGTGTGTTAGCTCTTGACACTTATATTATGAGGAGCTACTGGAATTGTGCTTAGAATATACCATGCAAAATAGCTTTATAAAGAACAAATAGGCACTAGTATGATGTCAAGCTTATCTACTTCATGCCATACTATGTTGGTCTTAACTGATTAAAAAAGTCTACCAAAGCATGTTGCACATACTACGTTGTTATGGCTTCTCTCTTGGTCTATTCTTCATTGACGTATTAAATTAGTCTTAAAGTCAACAAATTCGCACTTACATTTTGTTAACCTCATGTGACTCTTGATCTGTGATTTTAGTGATATTTGACTTAAATAGTTTAGAAACACCTGTCATGCCAAAATCTAAGTCTTGATTCTGAACCAGTGTTAGGCTTAAATGGTTGAGATCACCTGTCATGGATAGTTTTAAGAATTCATCATTTTACTTCTATATTAGCTATAAACGTAATATATATATATATACTCAGTAATTATTTAGCTCATATAGCTTTAAGATAAAGTGTTAGGAATAACTTGTCAAATT
>JAODVQ020325562.1:0-11986 GCA_025400075.2 Phenganax stokvisi
CCCCGACGAGGAAAATTCCTGCATTTGGGTATTTTACAAGAGCTAAATCAAGTTTAGAATGAGAATGTGTTCCAATCAAATAACTTGTCTGTGTTGTTGGTAGCCGTGGTATCTACATTCAGCGCATTAACAATTTATATTACAGGTGTTTGAGCATTACGATAAAATTGGCGATATATCGTATGATAACATTTCCACGAATGAACGGGAGTTGTTACATACGAAAGTTTTTCCAAGAAAACAAAATTTTGATCATTATGGCTCAAAGAGTAATTACAGGGAAATTTTGATGCATAATTTGGGATAATAGCTATAATCGCTGTGTCATGCTTTGTTGGAGATTTTTGCAGCTTTAGAAAAGATATTTAAGAGTTGAAATATTTTGTGGCGATTTTAGTTTTCAGGTATCAGTCCTCACACATCGGTAAAGTTCGCCAATCCGTTGTCAGTGCTGCAAAACGTGATCTTATGCAACTGCAGTATAGACAAAGGAATCAATTTACTCTTCATTCACAGCGATTAAAAACAAGATGTCAGTAGGACGTGTTGATTGAACTTGATTCTTCTCTATCATTATAAATACTGATAAGAAAACAAAACCCAATCATATATTTGAAAGTGTTTAGTACTTTCACCTTTGTATTCACCTGAAACTTTTGATGAATCATAAAGTCAGTTTTCTCCGAAGTTACTAGTGATATGATCATTCCAGGCGATCTGTTCATATCACATGCCTTGTGATATGAACAGATTATTTGAATTGTATGATCTCAGCATGATCAAGGGAATGCCCTTTATGTATCGTGTTAAATATAGCCTGATGCCGTCATATAATCTGGGATAGTGAATCTAGTAAAACAAAACTAACTTGATTAGATGGGAAACTGCGTAGCATTGTGTCGGTTTTACTTAAATTTGTACTTATATATGTTCAGTTTCAATGCTGATTCGTTACTGCGAAATTCAAGTCCAGGAAAAACTTACAACATCGGTGATTTCCCTTTCTCAAATCACATGTTGGTAACGTCTATATAAGGAACAGGATCATCAGTAGTCGTTTCATAGCATTTGCACTGTTGTCGTCAAGAAATGGAAGAAACTCTTGGTTTATGATGGGAAACGACGTATCCAGCGGTGGTTCTGGGAGCTTTGGAAGCAGCTCTGGAAGTATGAGGTTTGTGAATGGACGAAAATAAGACAGAAAACAGTGCTAGTAAAAAAGCGTAAAACAACGTTGAATCGATAATAGGCACTTTTAGATTGACGTTCACGGCGAACTGGTAACTGCTAACGGCAAACTTTAAATCACATTAGATTGTAATATCAACAGTTTTGTAGAGCGAAGTTGCGAAATCACGCTTCAGTTCATTACATAGGTTCCCGTAACATCGAACAACTGACATAGTTGACTTTAAAATGCGACACTTTACCGTTTGCAGTCAAACGTCCAATTTCAGTTAATTTTCTTCGTCCTATATAAGAATACAGGTTAAGGTTATTATAGATATGCTATTGAAAAGTTATTGAATTTCGATTTAGCCGCGGTGGAGGAAACTATCCACACGACATCAAAACACAGTCTGGTTTGACCAGGCTCTTCAACCAACCAGTGGTGAGTTCTACGCCTGTTGAGAGACCACTGGCAGGCATGAATGGAGGGCAGATTGGAGCTTCTGGAGTTCGTGTTGCAAATATAGCTGGAATAACTACGTCTTATTCCGGTCAACCTGACCGCGTCACGCATTCAGGCAGTTTAGTAACCACAAGAGATGGGAAGCAATATCTGGTGCACAAAGGAGACGGTTTTGGCAAAAGTTCTAATACTGTTGTGGTAGATGCAAAGCACATGAGTAGTAAGTGGCAACCAGCTGGTCCAACTCAAAATGTTACTGGAAGAGTATCAGTGGGAGATTATGTGAAGACTGGCGGTGCCAATTACAACCTCAGAGGTTATAATTGTCACAATGCTACGAGCAAGATGCAGAACCTCGGAAAATAAAGCCTTTCTCCAACAATTTTGTCGCTAATATTCCCTTCATACTGCACCTCATAAGACATTTAAAACATAACTTTTATTATCTGACTTTAGTCATAGTTCAGTTCTACAAAGTAAAAAAGTATGTTTGCTGCGTTTAGTTGGAAAATATTATTGATTGCACCGTTTGTGCGTAGTTTAGAACTGTCTTTTTCTACTTTAATGATTGCTGCTTGTTTGTCATTTGATAACTGGAAGGAGGAACTAAAAATAAATCTGTTTAGTTATATTTGCACAAAATGAAGTATAACTAGTTCCAACATGGACTCACCTAAAATAATTAAATTTTCATACTGGGTGTAAGTGTGTTGAATTTTTGTTTTCACGTACTGCTTGCTTCGCGAAGGTTTTAGTAAACCCGAAGCTGGCAATGATATGATCAGAAAATCGATTGATACCATAATTTGCAAAACTTCGACGTTAAGAGTTTTATAGATTTTGGCGACTGTTGTGTGCAACCACATCACGGTGGTTTTGCCATCCACGTAAACAAAACGCGGGCACAAGGTTATTCAAGATTCAAGATGGACGTCGCTGCAAGACGGCGTGAGCTTCGAAAAAGAAAGATTTTACAAAACGCAGAAGATAGAATAAAGAAACTGACAGGAAATTTAAAATTTGCTGTCAAAGATGATGAACGTTTTAGCATGCAGGCAGGTGAAGCCAATGAGACTTCTTTGACAAATGATGAGCACCAAAGTGTGCAAAGCAGAATTAAGTTGAATTGTGAAACTTTAGCTGCTACGGACGAGATACGTGATCAGAATTCTTTAGAATACAAAGAAAAAAATATCAAAGTGCAAGACAATACTGATGGTCCTGTTGTGGTGAAAGAACGAGTTCATGAAAGTGAAAATAAAAATTTTGATGAAGATAGAATTGACACTGAACCTCAAAGTGAATTCCCAGAGTCTGAGACTAATAATTCTGACAACAAAACATCTGTTGTTCGTTCTGTGGTAGTGATGATTTTTGCCACTCTGTGTTTCACAAAGTCGTTGTATTTGTCTGAAGTAGAAGTGTTTTTTTGGTCAATGTGGTTTCCTGAAGATGTTGATCAGCGGAACGAACTGCGAAAATCGACGGAGGTAATAAAAAGTTGAGGTGTGCCAGGCTGGAAAGTTTGTAACGTATGCAAGGAATATTGAAAAATTAGTATATTACCTATGCTGAAAAGGCGCACCAGAGATGTGGGCCATACTGAAACTTTCTTGTCTGGAGAAGTGGAACTGTGTTTTGAAATTTAAGAATTGGTACCGTAAAAGTGATGTTGAAAATTCTTAGTCACCTTTCATAGCCCGTTAGTACCACTGGGCACCCAGACTTTGAATAGAAATGTGAAAAAAACCAATAATGAAGCAAATAATTTCTATATTGAACTAAGATTCCTACATATTTCAGATAACTTTTCAATATGCGGTTGTGAATCTTGTTGCAAAGCTACCAATTTTGTTTCCAAATTTGAAATTTTGCAACAAACTTTGTAACCAACTAGCGTTTTGCTGTTAAATTTGCAACAAAGTAGTTTACTTGCCTAGTTCAAAGTTTGAAGTAGTATGTAAACAAAACATTGTCATACAACTCATGTTGAAAACAATCGCTGGAGCATCTGCTTGCCTGAATATGTGTTGGCCTGTTTTGATAGGAAAGTTGGATCATAAGATCATTCTGTTCACTTTCAAATACATTAATATGTACAGTATTGAAGAGTTGACAAGTACATACTCACTGCTGAGTAATGAACTTGGTGGCGAATTTGCCAAATTCATTGCGGATTTCATGCCCAACTTACAAATCTGGAAATATAATTGACAAGTTTGCAATGAGCTTTACAACTGTGCATTGAGGAGTTATTTGAAATCCACAATAAAATAAGTAAACAATCAGTCTATTCTAACTCTCTTTTCTTATCTTTTGTTGTGTAGTCTTCGTTCATTAAATCATTTTGTCTTCTGGAAACAGTTTTGTTTTTTATTCCATCAATAAGAAAGGTAATTGACAATATATTGCACTAAGACATGATGTGTCCTTTAAAATAACATTAGCAGTAAATCAAAATGAAAACTAACACCTTATTTTGTTAAAATTCCTTTACTATGTGCTTCAAGTTTTGTGTTAGGATTCGTGATTCGTGTTGTTGATTTTTCTCAGGTAATGCCAGGAAAGCAAGTCAATCTTTGGTTGTTAGCTTTAAAGTTAAGTGGAGTATCACCAGTGGTCGTAGACACATTTAAGAAAATAGTTTTAGAAATTCTTGAATTTTTGACTGACCTTGCAATGTTTATATTTGTATTGGTAATTCTGCAAAATCTCAAGGACCTTCAAGTATGAATGTAGTGATGATATTACAACTGAGATTAATTCCTTTCCACTGTTATGGTATTTCTAATCTGAAGCTTTCAGCTCTCTAGCTGGGAATTTTGTCGTGCTGTAGTGAAGGTATTGAAGTGAACTTAGACTTGCTACAAGTCGATTCATAAAACTTCATAAAATCAACTAAACAAAATCCTAGTCTTATGGTCATAATGCAGAACCCTACACTGAGCTTAACTCGGAACAACTGCACTTATTCTTGAATTCTATCTCGACATTGTTTTCCTGAAACCTGAATTTGCATGAGCAACTCAACTTTGGTGTGTTACGTACAACGACTCAATTGAATTTGGGACCTGGTAACAAAAATTGGCAAAAAACAAGAATTTGAAACAACTTGGTGCTGTCTTCGTATTACGCAGGGTAGGATCAAAGTAAAATAGTACTCATGTAGTCCTCTTAACCTTATTACCTGCCACCATAACACAACGATCAATATAAGTCATATAAACAGTGGACAGCCAATCGTTAACTTTGCGTGAGACCCTTTTACTTTACTTAAGTCGACTTTTTTCCAAGCGAATTAGCAATTAGAGTACTAAAACATTTTTTCAACCTGGGATTTTTTCTACCTTTCCTATTTCATCCAACCCTAAAAAAACATTTTACTTAAGACTTGCTAATGTTTTTTATGTACTTATTTCTACGCTAGAACTATAGTCCGTAACAATATATTTGCTTTACTTCTGAGAAAAAGTTCAATACAGTAACTTAAAATTTTTTATATTTCCTGTTTATGGCAAATATAACCTTTAAAACTATGTGAAGATCGCTTGGCATGTCGATCGACACAACTGACTACCCCTCAAACGGCTTGCGTAGACACACTGAATCCAATATTTGCAGTTGTTTTGGAGAACAGTTGTTATACGTAACAATGTATCATTTATCATGATCAATCTTCTCTGTGTATGAAACGCGTAAAAGATAATATGGATGATTATGCGCCGCTTTTAAGCCATTATTGGTTCCACATCTTGTCTGTGGGAATTGCTTTTCTCACAGCCAAGTTTCTTAAGGATTATCTATTCGAAACGAAGGTTAGAAAATATGGAATCAATGCGCATGACGAAGCTGTAAGGCAAGATTCAAGTTCAACTGAGTACGAGTATGTCCCTACCGATACGATGGAAGAGGAAGGACCACATATTCCGTACATTCACTCGAACAAGATATCTGAAGCAGAAATGATAAAACGTACTCAAGATTTTTATATATTTATGAATGAGAGACGTTCAGTGAGGTTTTTTACTGGTAATCCAGTTCCATCACTTGATGTTATTAAAACTATCATTCATACTGCCTCTACTGCACCATCTGGTGCGCATATGCAGCCATGGACTTTTGTCGTGGTTTCCAACGCAAAGATGAAGAGTGAAATACGGAGAGTTATTGAAGAGGAGGAGGAAGTGAATTACCGAAAACGCATGGGTTCTCGATGGGTGAGCGATCTCAAATTACTCAACACAAACTGGTGTAAACCATATCTCGAGGAGGCTCCATACTTAATCCTTGTATTTAAACAAGTATATGGGATTACTGCTCAAGGCAAACAACCTCATTATTATAATGAAATGAGCACATGTATTGCTATAGGAATTCTGCTTATAGCGATTCACCATGCAGGTCTTGTCACCGTTACAACTACACCACTGAACTGTGGACCAAGGTTGCGTGTTTTGCTGCAACGACCGGTCAATGAAAAACTGCTTTCGCTTTTACCAGTGGGGTTTCCAGCATCAGATGCTACAGTTCCTGATTTGAAGCGAAAGTCTGTCGAAGAAGTTATGGTTCATTTCTAGTAGCGTAGCTGATGAAGTAAACAGTGATTTAATACAAGATTGATTTTCATAGATTTATCATTTTATCAAGTGCAGTGCAACATTGTACAGTAGCCTTTTCTTTCGGCTAGATTGAGAATATTATTGTCAGCTTTTTCCAACTTTCCAGGCAAGCGAAAAGTTTTCAGCGCATGGTATACAACAGTACTCCAACTGAGAGGCCTGCAAAGGAGACGGGCTATTACAGTTATGGTTGCATGTGTTCAAATCTTATACCCAGAGGACAGTCTTGCTTCAAGTCAACTGGTAGAAGTCTCAAACCCGCACAGCCAGTTGGACGAATGAAGGGATTATAGAAACCTGTTAGGTGATCATTGCCAGGTGACATGGCTCTGGATATGAGATGATTGTGGATATTTCCAAAGCACTCTCATTATTCTCATAAACGATTGGAAGCTGTGGGTATGAGAATGCACTCTCAATGAAAAGATCTCAGATGGTTTACAGATTATCATTTATTAGGTACGAAAGAGTATTGAGAAAGAATGTGCACAGGTTTCATAAGTTAGATAATACAGGATAGTTACAAATTATATAGTTACAGTGTCAATAAATTACTATATTATTCCCTATTGGGAAAAATTAATGTCAATTCCAGTGTGAAAAATTGTCTTATATTACAAGTAATTTCGTTAAAATATAGTTCAGTGAGCTGTCTGTCAGATCAAGTATTTTTCTTAACTATGTCTTTGATCTTTTTTAAAATATCAAAGCCATTTTTCCAAGGAATAAACGTTGGTTCAGTTTCTTTTCCATTCTCTTTGAGCAGTGTAAATAAAGCATAATCTTCTCTTGCAAATACATAATCGTTTGATTTCATTTGTAGGGTTGGGCAGTAATCATTGCGACCATCACCAACGTATACTATCGTTTTTCCAGCAGAATTGTTATCTCTGACATACGATTTCAAAATTTCTCTTTTACACATATTCACACCACACTGCAGGGCGCAGTTATGAGCGTGGTAGTGTTGAATTGTCAACAGGTCATCAGTCCAAGTTGCAGGGTTGGAATACACTTCTTTCACACAATGAGAAAGATTTGCAAATTGTAATATATACTGTATAAAGTAAGTATTTGAATCTGATATAATGATACATTCAATATTTTCAGAAGCAACGAAACTTAGCAGCTCTTTCATGCCCTCAGTAAATGGTAGCGTTTGAAGACAACTTTCAAAATCCAATTTTGTGAATTTTTTTTCATGTAGGGCACGAAATACTGCTGCCATCCGGTCAGTCCAACACAGGTCTTTGTTCTTTTGTATTTGTTTCACATTTTCACAAAGTTTTGTCACCCAAGTATCCGTATTACCATCAACAAGTGTGTGATCAAAGTCAAAGACCAACAATATCTTGGCCGCCATACTAAAATTCAAATATTTCTGAGTATCAGTGATTCGTACCCAGACCCCGGATTAGTTGCGGGCTCTAAGGTATGAAATTTGTTTTTGGCAGCCTCGGTTAATGGTTCTATGAAATTTTACAAACATGACGGAGATTATGTAATGACTAGCTATTTTGAAGAATTCTCAGTTGAGATTTGGATTAGATATGGACCAACTGTACATTGGCTTGAAGTAATTAGCAATCACGGGCATACTAAACAAAGCAGAGGCCTGCCAAATAACAAATCAGAAGTCGTCATCGTAACACAACGATATAAACAAAAATCACAAGAGCTTCGCCGACTATCGGCGACGATCGGCGACGTATGAGAACAAAACTGGCTGCTTTCCAGTAACGCGTTTTTAACACGCACGTAAAACTTTAAATCCTTCAAAGTTTTATAGTTTTGAAAAATATACGAACAAATAGTCAGGTAATTATTTAAAATTCAAAATTCTAAACAATTCTTCTTGCGGTTGCAATAACACAAATTGTAATAACACCTACTTTATAAACAACGGCATCGTTTAGAATTTTGAATTTTAAATAATTACCATTTGTTCGCAAATTTTTCAAAACTATAGCACTTTCAAAAACAAGGAACTAGAAACTAACCATTATATACATCACACGGTGAACATAATTCAGACTCAGCCCATGTAGATGCATACTTTTGAAATTTCAGTTGATCTTTCATAAGTAATATCTTATTGTTTTGGTTGTCATTTTTTCGTATTTTTCGGTCGTTCAGCCGTTCTTAGAGCCCGTAATTACACTGTTTTCCCTGTGATTTTTTTCATTTCGAAAAATGTATTTGGTTGGATAAGTGTAAAATCCGTGAATGTATTTCAATCTTCATCACAACCATCAGCAAAACGAGAAAAATCGTAATAAGAATCTCCATGCAGTGTAAACGGCCCTTTAGTATCTCTATATAATTATTCATTTACATGCAGTTTTCATTTGTGCATGCATGCCAGCTGTTACATGGAAATACTAAACCATACAAGTTTGCTGCGATATAAAGCTGCCATTCGTTACCTAGACAAAATTAGTGTTCATTTTTTTGTAGTAAAATGTACAACCGATATAAGGACTGAGAATGGATATTCTTCAGTAATTCACTGCATGTGTTGTCTTCTTTTCTTGTTGCGTCTATCACTTTCATTTTTGTTTTATCTTTTTGCCATTAGCAGCAAAACTACAAAATGCTATCTTATTATTGAATATTCAAAAAAACCATTTTTTCTTTTGACAAAACTGAGAACATAGCTAAAGGATTAAATTGATATTGGATTTCTCGCTTTCTTTCATTTTTCCTTTCAGCTCATAAATAGTTAAAATAGCCAACTGCGTTGATTTGCCATGAGAATTGCTCACGCCTGCGGCCGTATTTTTGCAATAAGCTATATGCAAACAGATTTTTATCTTATGCTAAATTTTTAAATTAAAATTTGGATATTTTGTGGTCTAGTGAAGCACAACGCGCAGATTTTAATTAGCGCGTCCATCTGTAGCGCGTCCATCTTGAGGGTGTGTCCCTAGGGTGTGTAATTAGCGCGTCCATCTTGAGGGTGTGTGAACTAGTGCATTACCCAGCTCGAGCCGTCTACACAGTTGCCGTGTTACTTTGTGCTTAATCTCATGCTTGATTCACAGTGCTTTCTATGCATGTTTTATTATAAAACTGATAATTCTTCAGTTTCAGGCAGTTCGCAGCAAATGTTAATCCACCACAAATTATGTTGAAATATTCACATCGAGACACTGAATCTTTTTCGATCAGCACGCCTTGCAATCAAGACTACATTGTCAAGATTGATGCATCGATCTTGCTTGACCATTAATTCATCAACTCTCCCGTTTTACGGAGCGTTGTCTGGGCAACTATGCATAAATTGATTCCTTATACATTAGATATGCTGTATGAAAAAGATAAATAATAATCATATGTGCATGCTTGAAGCAGAAGTCATTGAAAATTTTGACTTGTGCCTAATGAATCAATGCGGTTCAACCTCAGATGGAAACTTGGAAACTATTTAGTTTGGAATAAATGCCGCTATTTATTACATAGCCGATTTCACAGCACAACCTATTTGCATTGACTTTCGAAGGTAACCACTCAATAGTCCTCAACGCTCGCGCTGCTCCTCTTATGCGTGGAAATATCTCTGCGTTCACTCGGCCACTTTCAACAATAGTTCAACAGGACGACATTTAACGCTCGCATTTCAAGCAACGTGGGTGTGTCTACAAGCCTTTTAAACGACAAAAATAATACTTGTGGTCACTGGAATCCCGCGATTAAACGTTCGTAAGTTTATACAGATCGTTTCTTTTAGCTTGATCAACCACTCATGTAGGCTGACGAGATGGGCAAGAAGCAGAGTAAAATGGATCCTCATCAACTCATTCATCTACTGAATCGCACCAACTTTGAGGAGAAAGAACTTGAAAAGTGGTATCAAAAATTTATCAAAGAATATCCGGACGGGTTTATTTCGAAGCCGCAATTCGAGGATATGTATCAGAGCTTCTTCCCGAAAGGCGATGCTAGGGAATTTGCTGATCATATATTCCGCACTTTTGATGGGAATCGGGATGGAAAAATCGGTAAGTTTGTATCCGTATAATTGTTATGGCATTGAAATTGGTTGATTTTGAAATATATGAATAATTCCTAGTTAGTTCAAATTTACCTTTTGAGGTGATTCATAATGACTTGTAAATTAAATTGGTTGGACTAAGACGAATGTATATTTGATACAAAGGCAGAATATTGTGATGCAGACTGGCCGATCTTTAGTGATCTTGGCCGTTCATCCTGTTGTGATCGTTGAATTGTAGCAGACCAAACATCAAAACTATAACTGCGAACAGTAACGCGTTTTATTCATGCAAAGCTGCTGTTTCATTTCACATCACCAGAAAAACATGAGCTATTTCGAACTCAATATAAGGGACACAAAACAATCAAAAGTTAGATTTTCTTTCAAACTTTGACTTATGTCGCAATGTCACGAAAATTACGTTGCGTTTTAAATCGGCTAGTAGCTCAACATTCATTCTTCAAGAAAGCTATATTTTATATTCGGGAAATCCATAAATCAATATCAATAGCTAGAAATTTTAATCTTAGATCGGCTGTATAAAAGACAGCATGAATTGGGAATATCTTAATTATTATGCGCTTGTACCGAGACTTCATGCATGCCCTTTCTCTGCATGGCTTTAGCTTTTCGGCACACTTCAAGCTCTTCTAGATGCCATCTGGCTAGTCATTGATTTATTATTAGATGGCTTCGGATATTTCTGGTTTTATTTCCGTTATGAAAAGCATGATACCAGCTATATATTGTTATGTCAATAATTTTGCGATGATTACGATGAAAAGCGCGACGCATGTGTACAGTCGTAATAGTTATATTATGAAATATAGGTAAAATAGGCCTAAGTGAAAGTTGAAAGTCTGTTGAGATATTACTCGAGTTTGACGATGAACGATCTTTAATATACAGATCTGAAGGTCGTTCATCTTGAAACTCAAGTGACAGCTAGCTCAATGAATTGTTAAATTTTACTTTTGTCCATTTTACTTGTTTCATGTTATTAACTTTGTGCTTGGAGTGCACATATGCATTGAGCATTTATTTTTGCTCGCTGTTCATGCTGATCGGTTTATGTATATAATTGCATTATATACAGGGCATATGGTTTGTTATTATTATCATACCGTGAAATAACTAGAAACATCGAGAAAGCAACGGAATACATGAACTTCAAACATCATAAATAATTGATTACAATCGCTTTGCAAAAACCCAAGGGCCGGTTGTATAAAACCGTCGTTAAAGTTAACTATAGTTAAGTAAGAATATCAACCAACCAGATTCGCCTATTCAAGATTTAACTACTTTCTAACCACAAAATTGTGTTAAAACGTATTTAAAAGTTTTATACAACCGGCCCCAGAATGTTATCGTCAGAGTTTAACGTGCGAAGGGGTAAAAGAAAATACATCTTCCACAAGTACTCGTGCATTTTATTAACTTTTCGTGTGGAAAAACGTTGAGCACAATTCGACTGTGACTGTGCAGGACTATCACTGTACTATACTTTAGCCGTGAGTTATCTCTTTTTATACATGCGCTCAGTGTACATCAAATTACTAACCACATCTTATCATGCTCTTCAGTTTTTATCAGCAACATCAATATCCACGTTTTTGTCGGCAATAGATATTAGCAGTTCGTTGAGGAATAAATTATGATGTATATAGTTCATTGTTTTGACGTTTGGTTCTGTATATGTATATATATACACACATACACACATGCATACACACA
>JAODVQ020325667.1:0-11986 GCA_025400075.2 Phenganax stokvisi
TGAATATGCAGAAAAACGAGAAGGTATCGCCAGCACCGTTGTCCTCACAATTTTCAGTGTCAGCATGGGTAAATGTTTTTGGGACACCCGGTAATTATATTGCGATTGATTAATCAATTGGTTAACCAATTGCTTTCACGAGTAGGACCTTGGATATGTTGGCTTAGCTTAAAAAAGTTGAAAATTTAGTTTTAAAAAAAAATCTGTATGAACCTTGTGTTGGTATTCTGTCAGGTGAGAGAGCTATAGCAAATAAACAATATGAACAAAATAAAGCTCTTACTTATGATTTTTTATGTCTTAAAATTACAAACGAGTTTTTGCCCCCTGATACTCAAATGAAGACAACTTTTGGGCTTTAAATTGTCAAATGTGTAAGAGTTTTGCATTTGTGATCTGCAAATGCAGATGGGTTTGCATTTTAAATACTTACGTGCATTGCTAATATAAAATGCAACCTGCTATCTGTGTAAGTCATTTACAAGAACATTGACACAGTTGCATTTACATTTGGGCCAAAATCACAGAATTGTGCACCGGCTGTGGAGTAAGTAGTGATGACCGGTTGGCTAGTAAAATTGTTGTCAACTATTTTACATGAATCTCTTTCACAAAATGCATTTAATACCCTCATATACCTTTGGGTGAGTGAGCTGGAACCCTCATGCATCAGTTCTCTAAATATTGGTTATGGGTGAATGATCTGGTTCTCCTAAATGGGGTTTGCAAATGAATTTTTGATATGGATTCCTAATTATTTGATGGGCTGACAACATTTTGTTCAAATTGATGATCAGAGTCCAGATTGCTACCAGTAACGTTTGGCATTCCCCACTTACATATTCCTTCGTTTGGGTTTCGTGAGTTTGGTTCATACCCTCATTTTCTATACTAGTGTTTCTTTGAATTGTAAAGTCTTTCGCTGTTTGGGAATATGATCATGCATATCAAATTCATGATGCAAAACAACATCTTAGTATAACTGAGAGAATAAAGTTGATTGTGGTAGAAAACTATGTAAACTATTCCTGCTCTGATGGTCAGATAGGCATTAAGAGAAAACAAATATGAACTCCGCTTTTGCATTTCATGGCCTCGTCTTCGCTTATATGGGTTTACTTGTATCTGCAAACATTTTGCTGCAGATCTAAAAGTTTATGCGTCCACACATATTTAGATTTGTTGCTTTTGCAAGTATCCACACTTATTTGCTAAAAAGACACAAATATGCAAGAATTGCTTACAGAGCATGGGCTGTCACAGATGAAAAGCCCGCATTGTAGTTGGCTAGCTGCTGTAACATGTGTTGTATTGCTAGTGCAGTTGCTATATCCGTTGGATCCAAACTCTGTGGTTGTGTTTGCCGAATCCAAACGAATCCAAATACATGTGGACAGAAATTCTCTATGTTGGTGAAAAGTCAATTACATGACGATTGTTCATGAGTAGAGTCAATGTGTATACATATTCTGGTCTCATGTTTAGCTACAGTCTACCTTGGAAACATACATCCCACATACCTTACACAGAGAAAATTTTTAGCAACCATACCTGCTTCCAGGAAAAGATGAATCAATAGGTGACGTTGATAGCTATAGCAGAAACAAAAGATATCTGATTGGAGAAACAACAATAAATATTAACAGCACAGTCAGGTACACACGTGTTGAAATTAAGTTCTGTGCACTAAATGAAAAAACAAACTACCAATTTAGTGTTTTTGTAAAGGATTAAAAATTTACTTGACAGACTTATTGAAGACATTCATACAATGCACTAAATACAAAATGAGATCGAAATGTACCTAAAGTCATTGGAAATATGTTTGACCCTCTCAAATTAGGGAAATTAGCAGAACTGGAACTGTAAGAAATATTTTTTTCATATTGCCAGGTCATAGTGCAGATAATTTTCCTGAATGGATATTGGCCTTTACAATAATTATTTTTTACTCATTGATGTTTGACAAACAACAACATGTTGTTGACTACTACGGTAACAGTTTTAAAACAATTGGGAAAAAAACAGATATAATAAAAATTCGGAAAAAGTCATGCTGAAATTGTAGGTGCATCCACGGCACTATTTCTCCCATAAACGAGCACATGAAATATGACATTTTTTGTGCATTTGAATGTCAAGGGGCAGACAAGGCAGTATCTAGCATCCATTTCTGTTTACCATACACTGGAACACAACTAGCTGGTAAGAAATATATACTGGCTTTTAGTCCTTGTATAGCTGGGTCAATTAGTGTTCATCACTGGAGACTATTTAGGAGACAGGCAAGACAGTTTTGGCTTAAAATTGACAATATTGAAATAGCCTATAATTTTCACATTAAACATTTATCAGTGGTTTTGTAATTGATAACTTGTGTATGTTTCCAATCATCTGCATGCATTCCTTTTACAAGTGATGAGTTTAAAATATCAGTGAAGGACAAGGCTATAATACCCAACTTTGTTCCTAGGCTCTTCAGTGGAGCTGACGACAAATACCCCGGTAAACTTCTCAAAATACTCTAAGATTGTTGGAGTCTTGTCGCATGTGCAATAGTAGTTGCATACACTGCTGACCGGATTCATTGCTTGCTTTTGTCATTATATTTTCCATCTATCGTTAGCTTTTTCTCATGTATTTTCTAAAATAGTTACGTCTCAATGCTAAAAAAAATAGCTTGGTACATGCTTGCTATATGTAGGTGGCTCTGAAGTTTTGAAATCGCTCATAACTTTCAATATTACTAATGAAAGTGCGCTGCTATCTGCAACTATATAACCAATTTTAAATTTTTAATGGCAGTTGATTGTTATGCATTATTATTTATATCCTTGGCTAATCTTCATTGTTATATAATTTACAAACATAAATTTGAAGTAAACAACCATCTTTCTGATGAACAGTTTGAAGTAATTGTGACATTGTGACAACTGGTTGACAAGCTTGCTTACAAGCTCGTTGTGCAGAAAGTTTGTTGACAAGATCTGGGATTGATGAGCGATTTTGAAACTTCACAGCCACCTACATATAGCGAGTATACACCAAGCCATTTTCTCTAGCATTCAGATATAAATATTTTAGAAAATACAAGAGAAAAAGCTAAGGGTTAACAGAAAATATAATGGCAAAAGCAAGCAATAAATCTGGTCAGCAGTGCACACATTTGCTATTGCACATGCAACGTAACACCAAGAATCTTGGAGTATTTTGCTAAGTTTACCTGCGTCTTCATCGCCAGCTCCACCAAAGAGCCTGGAAACGAGGTTGCTATAATGCAAGCTTTTATTGAAACCAGTAGATTCATCTGGCCTCCAGCCCAATAAGCCAAAGGCAACATTTTTGACAAATTTGATTAAAATGAAGAGCTGTGTTTAGTACTGTTAAGATACATATTCATTTCTTGCTTGCTACATTTGTCGCTTATATCAGAAGCTAAACATCACTCAACATTTCCACAATTTTCTTCAAAGCTTTTATCGCGAATATTGGGTCAGTAATACTACAATTATGGACACATATGTCAGCACTACTGTTACATTTATTATTGCTCCCTGTAAGAGAGTGTAGACTGCGTTTTCTTAAATTGTTTCAAGTCCATAAATAGAAATGGCCCTGCATATCTACTAACTGCATATCACATCTGTACACCATAATTTCTCCACTTCTATACATCGAATTGACTCGTACTATATTTGGTGAACAGCACAGGTTGGATCAATCCATAACATTTGGCAATCAAACAGGTTGGCAAACAGATACAGCTTTGCATGGTATTTCACAAGTTGTATGATATTTTGCAAATACCACACTCAGGATATTTCACAAATTGTATAGGCTGGCAAACAGAAATGGTCCTGTATATCTACAAACACCATACAACATCTCAATATTATAGTCTTTTCACTTCAAGGGGTCAAATGAACACATAATCACAAGGGTCATGTGACTCATATTAATTGGCATATAGTATGTGTCTTTCAGCTGTGCACCCTATAGCTAACTGAGGGCATTGAACAGCTCTCCCCCAAATAAACAGAGCATTGGTGCACAGTATTTTAAAACATTCAACATATTTTGATGCGTGCAGATGTTGCAAATCATAGCTAGTAAAGCCATAGAGAATGACAAGCTAGTGTCCAAAAATAGCTTTATAAGCTTTATAAGTACATTGATTTACTCCAACCATTTGAAAGCTAAAGAAATAATTTCACTGTTTACATGCACCTAAAGTTATATTACACATACCACACAATGCTAATCAATACATAAAATGTGATAGCTTACCGGAGAGGAAGCAAACGTCCAACTAAAAAAGAGACAAAACAAATAATAATAAATAGATGATACAAGATGTACCATGAGGCATCTGATTATCTTAAAATGTGGAAGATAATAAAAAACTCAAAATAATAAATTTTCCAGAGCAATAGGATTGGCAAGTTTGTGTCCTAGAAAGTGACCTGCAGACAAATCGGCCAGTTTTAATTTATATTGCAGAAGCACAATTTAGTGAAGTTACTCATAAGTATTGCCGTCATAAATAAACGTTTTCATGTTATCTTATCAAATTCATGTATGATTTTAATATAGTATGATGAAAAAAGTTGACATAGTCCACATAAATACAAAATGAAGCAACTGCAGTATAAAAGGAAAAAATCTTTATGTGAGTCACATTTGGAAAAATTGCAATCAGTATCACTCAGCAAAAATTTTATCATCAATGTACAAATAATGAAGTTCTCATACATAAACTATAATATATATTAAAATTTGAAATGTTTGTGTACAAGCCACCTTTCTGGGAGAAAAACTTAACAATCCATTAATCTAGAAAAATCATCATCTTCAAAATCCTACATTCCAAATACCAAAACAATCTACACATATTCAAAATTCATTTCATGACAAGATTTGGGTACTTAAGTGTCATTTGAATATAGTAGATTTTCTATACATTTTATTTTGCACATGCATACTACAATATAAAGACATACAAGACAGACTTTGTTGCAAAATATGAGTTGGAAACTTGGCAACTCTTTGACAACCTCACAAGTTGCACTATGAAAAGCACTAGGCTCAAATTCAGCAGCCAATTCTACTAAATCTCTATTTACAGTGAATGGTAAGGCCATCTATCAAGAGAAGCATTTGCAGTCTCTAATCACATGTTCAAGCCAAGTTTAGTCACAGTAAACTGGTCAATATTAGCCCCAAGAGAATGAAGCTCACTAATTTTGTGATTAAGACCATTAGCATTTAAGTGCAAACATTGCAGGCAGAGGTGTAACAGAGCTAGTGGGAGCCCCTAGAAGAAATTCACTCTGGGGCCCAACTTTTGGACAGCTGCAGGCTAAGGAGTCTGATTGTCTAAAATCTGATAAGAATCTTAGCATATCATTACTTCTAATTTCTTCAAACTTTCAAAGTATTTATGTCATCATCTAGCTTCATCCAGAGTCCCTTACAGGTCAGGGGCCCTTATGGGTTGCGCTTACCTAGACCTCAGTTTGTGAAGTTTAGTGTCAGAATGTAAAATTTAGTTGCATCCGCAGGTTTAGGGTTAGAAGAAAAGTTAGAACAAGGGCCAAGATTGTTCCCACATCACTAGCAAATAAACTTAACAAAACAGCATGAGGCAGTGTGCAGGTCAATCTGCAGAATTAATTGACAGGATCGTTATACTTCTCTCATTAAAACCCTTAGTCGCAGCCCAAATGCAGCAGAGTTTTTCTGGTAAGATTGCAAGTTCTGAATCAACATTGGTACTCTTTAACATAATGTCAGAAGCAAGAGAATCTCCTTTTAGTTTTGAGCAAAAGCATAAAGAATTAAATTCTGTCCATGGTCCAAGCTAAAAAACCAGAATATCTTTGATCTTTCATAGGAGCTTCGAGTTTTGTACATTTTCTTTGATTAGCAATGATTATTCCTCTTAGCTCTGATCGTTTTGGTATTTGCTGGTATTTTTCTAATTGCCAGTGATTATTGCACGAACACTAACATGAAGCCAGTGCACTTGCATAAACAAAACTTGGAATTCTAATAATCTCAATCGAGAATATAACTACAATAACTGGCATATTTCTTTATATAAAAACTACTTCCCAAACCTTGAAAAATCCAAGTTGACAGCCTTAGCCACCAATTAACCATAGAATTGATTTAAAACCCTTGGTTTCAACAATAAAGGGGCAATTTTACAAACCGCAAAGCAAGCATGTCGTCCACTTGCATAAGCATGAGCACAAGCACTGACTTTCAAAACATAATGGCAAAGTGTATCTATGAAGCACTGGGACATTGATGAATGATCTGTTTTAAAGAACTAGAAACCTCAAGAAGAGTGCAAAGTTTCTGAGAGCTTTGCATTTTACTTGCCACACTCTGTTGAATATTGAGTATTACTCATGCAAGGCAGCTGCATCTGAGTTTACGTCTGTAGTATACTTATGCAACACTACAGCACAATACACTACACCAATCATGTCATGCTCTGCACATTTAAGTACCTGCATACTCTACTACAGTATGTACATCATACCTTGCTCCACTACAGGTAGCGAGGGCATCTTTGCAATCTATTTTTCTGGATGGATGGATGAATGGTTTATTAATCATAGAAACTTTGCAGCCAAAGGCTGAATTACGTTTATATCTACAAATGCTAAAAATAAGCTAAAATTATTAGACTATAATACAAGATACTGTTCACTCTGCCAATGTCCAATTAAACTAAAAGATGCAATTAGAAATGTACACAATCAACAGGCGTTATGAATTTAATGCATTATAAATTATAAAGTTGTTTCTAAAGCGGTTAGATTGAAATGTAATGTTATACTTGAGCTTGGACCCAAGATGCATATCATAGAGGCTTTTTGAGCATGGGTAGAAGATCATGCAACTTATAAGATTCGTCCAAGACAATTTCATGGAACAGTTTCGTACATTGGTCCCTTATGCAATTGCTGAGTCACAGGAGACCAGAAATTTCCAGGGCGTCGGTGTAAGATGACCGAGGTAATATTATCTGTAATGCTCTTCTTTGGATTGATTCGATGTTATAACTTAAGTACTTCGTTAGGCCACTATAAAAGACAGGATTAGCATCTTCAAGAGTTGGTCTGGTGCATGTTGTATAGAATAGGATTAGTTCTTTGAAGTCAACTCTAGCTCTTTTGAGTTGGGTTAAGAAGTACAAACGTTGCACGCTTTGGATACTACATCACAAACGTGATTGTTCTACAACAAATTGTAAAAGAAAGTCAGGTCCAAAATTTTGCCACTATTAATTACCTCGGGTTTGCTATTGTTATGATTATTGGATTAAATTGAGCTTTAGGTATACTAAAGCCAATTCTTAGTACTCTGCATTTAGATTTGTTCAACCTAAACTTGTCCTCTGAAATATCTTTAATGAGATCTGTTATGGAATTTTAAATGATTTCATCCACAATGGTATCATCAACGAACTTCCACATGTCATTATTTTCAACTTTAAGATCATTAATGTTTATGAGGAACAAACACACTCCCAATATTGTGCCTTGTGGAACACCAGCTGATACTCTAGCCCGGTTCAAATAGATATCCCGACTTACTTTAACTTGGTGCTTCCTTGCCCGTGAGAAAATCTCTAATCCAGTTAATGACCCACTGAGGTAGATCGTAATTACCTAACTTAGACAGCAGTAGTTGATGGTCTATTAGGTCAAAAGCTTTTCTAAAGTCAACTGGATGGCTCTAACTGTCACTCCATTACGATAAGTTCCCAGCAATCCATGTATGTAATATTTTCAGAAAAGTGAGAGTAGGGTTTGATGTTGGAATTGCTCCATATTGGTTAGGATCAATTTTCCATAGTACAGCTGGTTTTAGAAATCTTCAACAATGTGATCCTCAGCTAATTTTGAAACAATAGGAGTTAATGATATTCGTCTGAGGTCTTTATTAAAATCATAGGCTGGATTCCTTTTGGGATTGGGACTACATCTGTACACTTCCAAATTTAGGGAAGACACAATTCTTGGTACAAACTAGTGAGGATTTCTGAGATAGTTGAGGCCAAGATGTTAGAGTTCTCCTTCAGGATCCAAGAAGAAATGCCACCAGGTCCTGTAGCTTTTGTTCGATTCAGATTTCTTAGTTGTTGGAGGACAGAAAATGCAGAGATCTCGTAAGGATGTTGTGGATCCTTAAGGTCTACATCAGCAGTAGTGATCGGTAAAGCTTCAAAGTCTTCAGTAGGATCCAAGAAAGTTAGGTTAACGGTGCTGACAAGATCAACAGGATTAGTAAGGGCATTTTTGGACATGCACTCCCCAGATTCCAAAAGGAGGCAAGTGCACCATCATGGTTAGAAGTCTGTGGAGGAAAAAACACTCAACTTTTTAACCTCTTTCCACCAATCAGCATGGAAACATGTTTTCAAATGGTCCACCTTGGCTCTGTAAAATTTTTCTCAACACTTTTTCTATTCGTGATTTATTTTGTTTCTTTAAGTTTTAAAGGTTTTCTTGTCGCCCTGAGCTAAACAGCGCTGCCGCCGCTGGATCATATCTTTAATGGATTGGGATATCAAGAGAGGTTTATTGGTATATTTTATCATCTTTTTCACTGGAGGTAGAGAATTGAGGCCAAATTTGATGATTGATTCTAACATCAAAACCTTTTTTCACATGTATCTTCACACGCATCTTCAGCCTGAATTTGGACTTTTGAGTTTTTGACCTTCTTAGAGGTTGGATTTCGAGGATTTCGAGGATTACATGATCACAAAGGCCAAAGGGTGGACGTTTGATTGTTTTATAATAAAAGTTATACATTTTGGTCAGTATCAGATCAAGGGGGCTCTGACGGCATGTAGGAAAGTTCACAATCTGATGTAATTTAAAACTATTTTTAAGTCTGAAAAGTTTTATTTTATTAATATCGCCAATGATTAAAATGCCACTAGTGGGAAATTTTGCTTCCACTGCCATTAAGGACTTGTCTAGGTATTTAATTAGTTCTTGGTCGTTTGCTCTTGGAGGATGACAAAGGCTAAACAGTATAATACAGGATACACCCCTTGCCAGGTGTGAGGGTCTCAGTTTGAGCCAAATAGCTTCAAAGTTGTTGTTCATAAGTTGAGATGATGTGATGAATTTTATTGAATCTCGGATGTACAAACATACCTCCATGCTCACCTCCAAGTCTATCACACCATACAACATTGTAGCCTGAAATGCTGATTATATTGTCATGAATGTGTTTTTGAAGCCTTGTCTCTGTAACGCAGATTAGGTCAGCATTAATTTGTTCATTTGTTATACGCAGTGCATATATATTTTGAACCAAAGACATAACATTACTTAAAACAACATACGGTACAAAGAAGTTTGGGGTACCTACTTGGTATCGGTAATTGAGTGCTAGGGACATATCACTGGCTTCTTGAGATTGCATACTATTCCAGTTTTAGGAGGCACAGGTACGGGTACAGATGGGGTGTACGGGTTTGACATTGGAGGCATCAGGGGTGGTGATAGGGGATCCTCATCAGCCGTCTTGGCGGGGTATTTGTGAACATAGAGGAGGTCGGGACATTGTATATTCAGATCATGGAAGAAGATTCAACATAGGGAGACATGCAACATGATGCACTCTATTTTTTGTAATCTTTCCCTATCTGATTCATTAATATCAGTAAACTGTTCAGTTACCCGAACAAAGGGGATGTAGGGTGATAAAGTTTGTTATCAAATAATTGTGGTCATGGAATACTGGGTGTTGATTTGCACTTTTGTGTAAAAAACTTTTGCACATTGACCCTCCATTGCAGTCCCCTCTTTTACACAGGAATGGACAAGAGACCAGATTTTTTAGTAAATTGGTGAGTCGACTATTTTTGGAGGAAACGGCTTCATTTGCGTGGCAAAAGTTACAACGATTACATTTCACAAATCGGCCACGCTGCAAAAGGAAGGGGCAAGGGATATTACTTTTTGTGTTAACTTGCACATTGTTAGCTATTGTCTCGGTTGTACACTTCGAGCAATCAGATTTGCAACCAGGTGTGTTGCTCTGAGAATTGCCAGATATTATACTAGCATTTGGCAGATTACTCATAGGATATTCTTTGGCCTTTTAGTCTCATATAGGATATGGTCTCAATTATAGTCTCAATTATAGTCCTTATAGTCTCAATTAGGATAGACATATTTATCAATCAGGATAGCAAACGTGCCGTTAATATGTTATTTCAAACAACAAGACTTCACACTGCTTCACAATTTATAATACATTACTATTAACGGCTCAGTAATGCATGGCAGCTCTATATTACCCGTTGACTTTAAATATAAACTTTTCCATGATTGTTTATAGTCTATGTTATTTACAACCCAAGTCTACCGCTAGACTACTCTACAACTATAGAACTTCATCGCCTCTACCTATCTTGAATTTACTTGACTTCAGTCACAAAGTTTCACTCCATTGATTTGGCTCCGAATGTCCAGCCAATATGTAATTTGGAACAATTAATGCAAGTGTATATCAGCAACTAATAAACTTTAGCCACAAATCTTGTAATTACAGACTCGTAACATTTTGTTCGGTGTATCATTCTAACATTTGTTTTGTGGTGAATGTGCAAAATATTCTTCAGGATAGCATGAAACAACAAGAATTTGGAACTTCAAGCGGTAAATTACCAGATCATTATATTATTTACCACAATAATGGGTCAACAGTTCAACTGTAAAGAATACAAGGACAACTCATTGCTGATTGCCACAAATTTTCGTTCTACTGAGTCGTAATTTCTTTCATTCAGCAGAAACTCATAACATATGTCTCACTCCTATGACTTCTGCCATAGGTGCAGGCAAAATTTTTAATATTTGGCCACAAAGCATGTTTTCAATGGCAATTTCAATGAAAACGACGGCACATCGACATGGAGTTTTAACATGTTAATACAAATTTGCGCGAGAAATATATTCTGATGACCCCCAGAAAGTTTACATTATGACAGTATGACTGACTGTATGATTGTGTATGACTGCATCACTGACCACTGGACCAACTGATTTGCATGTTTGCCTGTCATCACAATGCTACAACAACACTCGTAAAAACTTTGCACTAGAAAAGGTGACATTTTCATTGATCGATTGTTCAACTTGCCACCACTTGTAACTCCAAACATTATTATTTTTGCCCCAAATTGTGATTGTAAACAACTGCATACTTCATTTCTCTCTTTCTAAACTCTAAATCTATTCATCAAACACTGCAACATCATGACAAGAAGCTTGTGATGAGAGATATTCTTCAACAAGACATAGTTTGTAACCTCCTGCTCAAATAAGATCAAAGCTTATGTAATAAAATATGCAGTTTTTCGACAGTGTATATACCAAAAGTAACAGTGGAGTTCATCAACAGCATAAGAGTCCTCAAGTAGCTCACCTTTTCGGGACTTCTCGTCTCCAACTGCCATCTTCATTTTTTTCTTCAATTACAACAACCTTAAATAAGTACAACAACATAACAGGTAAGAACCCTCTGAAAATCTATAGCACATGACCGTGATTTTCAACACGAATAATGCAGATTTGCCATCAACAAAGCAACTAACAACTTCTGGTACTCTGAGCAACCTTCATAAGTCCACAGGCTCTGAAATACTTATATGAAGATGATGTTTTGTTAATACTTAGTTTTGACAGTCCAATATAAAACTAGGGATCCAAGGACAGTGCAAAGTTTCAAAACGAAAACGCTGCTGAGCACGCATAATGAAAAGCTTTGCAACGTTATTTCATAGCTAGCCGGTAGCTCATTGCCGTGGCGATCGAGCGTCTAGCCCATCGTCATTGTAATTAGCGTGTTGTTCACGTGTGGCATGTTTACAAAATCTTTGCAATTGGTATTTTACGCAAATGCAAGTAGATGGATTGACTTTCTAAATATGGAAATTACTACACGA
>JAODVQ020325776.1:0-11985 GCA_025400075.2 Phenganax stokvisi
TCACTCACTCACTCACTCACTCACTCACTCACTCACTCACACACTCACTCACTCATGAACTAATCGATGCTTCAATTTAGCTTTCTTTTAATTACTTTAACTGCAATAATTGCTTAGTTGTAATAATTTCTTATTTATAATACAGAGAGGGGCCAGGCCAGTGGAGTACGCTGAAACTGGAGGATTCAAACACGTCATTAAACTACTAAACTCAGTGAGTATAGATAGCAAAAACTATAGACCTGTTATAACTGAAAACACCTTCGTTTAGAAAAATGTTTGCAAGTACCTGCAGAGCAGTGCTTTGCTGAAAAAAGTTTCTTGAACTTTCACGTGGCATATACTTACACGTCATGTGTATAGAAAACCATTATTCTATAGTCAGTGCAAAGTTTTAACTTTTAGTGACATTTTTAAAATCCTTGCAACTTTTTCAGTTATGTACATACATACAATATCAATGTGACATCATGGTTTAAAGTACTCACTGTGTAGTATTTGTTATTATGGCAAGGATCAAGCCATAATAGGCAGGAATTGATTGTGAAAGGTTAGCGCTGGACTAGCCGATATATGTGGTCTAGCAGGTGGGGCCCAGTTCACTCTGTGTTTACTGGCAACTCTAAGATCAAAGACACAAAGAGGAAGTGTGTATATACTCCTCTAGGGTTGATATACACAATGTATAGAGACTGATTCATCTGAAACACCTCAAATACTAGACTCAACTTTCTCCTATTCAATCATACTTTTACTCTATCATAATAACTATTATAGGACTCTAGAGCATGCCTCTGTTTTTCCTGCTTGCTTCACCTTCAATTCAGTGTCTCTCTTAATGTTGTATACAATGAAAACATACATGAGCACCTCTATATAGCTGAAGCCTAAAGTATAACATACAAATTTCTATGTCCCAACTTATTACCATTTGTAACCCCTCCAGAATGGACACCCTGCTATAACAGACAATGTTCCCAGCCTCTAGTTGACTGTCCATTATAGAGAGGTTGCACCCAATAGTGTTTCATTGGTTCCACTTGCATCAAAAGTTGGCCCCATCACTCTCTTCATATCAATAGTAGGGTCATCAAAGTTGCTCAGTTTGTGGTCTCTCTAGAGAGCACTCATTGTCCACTCATTACCGAGGCTGGCTACATCCTATAGCTCTGTGGTGGTTTCAAAGGTATGTCTAATATACACAGAATGTGGAGTAAAGGGATGAACTCTCTCTCCCTTTTGCGGTCATACTCCAGTTGGAAATTATTCAAGTTGCTATGGAGAAGACCCTCTTTACCTAAACATTCCCTTGCATACTTCAAGTATTCAAGTACTAGTACCATAATCAGTGATGTGCCTACACTGGTTGGTAGTGGTCGGCCTTAACTATGTACCACTCAGGAATGTTAGCCACCGGTAAACTGATTTTACAACTTCGCTATATAACCTACATTGGTGTTACCGATAACTCAAGTTTTCATATTGCCAACTAAGAATTTAAACCACCACTAAGCTTAGTCTAGAGCTATGTATATATAGCGTCAAGGTGGCACCTGCAGTGACGGAGGTTGTGTACAATAAAATTGAGATCACTACCCACGAATTGCCACTCCAGATCTCCCCCAGTGTCTGAGCTAACTCCTAGGGCGTCAGCCACCTGTACCTCCCACCTCATGAATATCATTACACCCGACCACAGCAAAAGCGTGGCGGCTATAGAACGCTAGCTAGTCACTGAGTTGTTTGTATACTCTTACCGTGACCCCCCTGAAGGAAGGGTTCGGCACCCCCTCAAACCTATCTCGTCTCCTTGAGTCCATCTTCTGTTGACCTTCCCATTCTCCCACTGACAATGAATCTTACTTCTGATTGTGCACCATTGAGCTATACCGTGTTTTTGATCCCTCAATGCTGCCACACCCTCTCAAGATAGCTCCATACATACGTGGCAGTGGTCTGCTTCAACCACCACTTAGGATTTTTAGCTACCACTAAACTGATTTCTAGTGTACATATATCAGTAATACTAGTAGCATTATAACTACAATTTGGTTTACAATTTAGGAACAAGAACTCTAAATTGTTAGCCTTACAAATGTGTGCTACTAGCCTGAGTCTGCCACATAACTTCTGTGTATAAATGGCAGCTCTTTATCCAGCGCGTATACACAGCCACACGGAATTCTTTTCATCTGCCTTGTCACAAAGGGATACTGTTTATAGCTTGTACTGTCTCATAGTTCTATTTAGAGCTCACTCTTCTTGTCTAAGTGTCTGGGAAGTGTTTACGTCTGGTACAGAGGGTTCCAAACTTATTTATGCATGTATTATTATCATTACTCGACGGCCACAGGACGCTCGCTCAGTTGACACGCCAACACCTGGCATGATGTGTGTATGTCATTTACTTCATAAGTGGTTGAAATTGTAGCCAAGACGTGTGTTGCTGAGACCAGTGCCCACATAGTTTGCAACTAGAACCTCTCTCTCCTCTCTCTCCCCATTCTTATAGCCAACTTTCAGGGGGTTTTGTCGCCTGTGCACTGGGCTCACAAAGGATAGGTGCACTTTAGTGCAATATGGTGACTGTGGTAAAACTTTGTTGTTAATGTTCCATGCCTCAGTATAAAGGCAAATCATTGAACAGAGCTAGAGAGTCAACACTAATCTGCTATGCATTCTTACTATGGGCTAGGCTCTCTTCTACATACTAATAATAGAGGCCAATCTTTTGAACAAAGTAAGAGAGCTGCTATTGCTTAAAACATGATAGGAGTGCTTATACTCTCTCCCCCTTTCTATAATCTCTTTAACTATCCATTTCTCTCTCTCTCATATACACACAATTTCTGAACATACATAATACTAAAGAAATCAAAACTAAGATCAAGATCAATGACGATGGAATCGAAATCTAGCAGTCGCACTCCGACACCGACTGGAAAAAACTCACAAACACCACCTCCTCCGTCACCACCCCAGACTGGTTTGAAACCGGGAGCAAGTCCTCAAACCACGCCCAAATTGTCTCTCTCTCCACGGCTTCACAGGGCTAACAGTGCCTCGGCAAGATTCAACTACCACGGACTACAAAAGTAAGAGACTTCCCCTTAACATTAGAGAAAGTATAGCCTCATACATAGGACTAATTCAACTCAATTTTATTCTAAAAGAATAGGCCAGTATATCTAGCACTTATATACGTATATAAAGGGCTAAATTAGAAATTATACTAAAGTTAAGAACAATGGGATACAGCAATTTAATACTGCATCTACATACTGCTAGTATATACAATATCTTTGATATCAATGTTTCTCGCTACTGCTTTATGGATAAATTATTCTCTATTATAGCTACTTGTTACACTAATTTTGCTAAGGAGAACATTGACTGTGAGACAATATGGCGTGCTCTATATAGAATCAGTACTGCGGTATATACCCTCTGGATTGCTTCTATAGATTAGTAGCTGGTTTTAAAGTAGCATTCTTTCAATTCCTTTCCCTAACCACTCCTTGGCTGTAGCTTGATCCAGTAACAGCTAGGCCATCATCACTTATAACCACACATCCTCTGACTGGTACATTTTTGTCTCAATCTTAAAGTTGCTTGTATCATTACTACTCTCTGTTCTCGTGCCCAACTCGTGTGGTATCCAGTCACTTTGTGCTAACTACGAAGTACGTGTATATGCATACCTTTGACTGGTCCATGGTGACTGTGGTATACCACTTGAGATATTCCATGCCTCATACATGAAGGCCAATCGTTGAACAGAGCAAGAGAGTCAATGCCTATCAGCTTCTAAAAATCTCTATTTCCATCCCTCTCCTCTCACTCTTCATCTTAGGAGACAGATCTCTGTTCCATCTGCTCTGACTTCCAATGCAAAGGTAAGTACATGTATTTCATACTTTAGTTACGTAGCAATATATACAGTGGTATATACTTCAGATGACACCCTCCGAGATAGGGACAGCCTCTCTGCATGTAACACTCCTTCCTAACAGATTTATGTATTGTTTGACCTCCGAGATAGAGACAGCCTCTCTACAATGGACCCCAAAATAGTTCGTTTTGCAGAGGCTCTGCAGTAATAAGGGAATAGTGTATCATAACAAAAGGGAGTACTGATTGCAATAGAGTTGAGAGTAGAGTTTATTGTGTGCTGCGGAGGTTGCAAACAGGGTCAAACTGAAAGTTACCAGTCATGAGCTTAGTCAAAGGCAGAAGGGAGGGAGTGAGATGTACAGTACAGATTATCAGTGCCAGAGGTTGGCGGTGTTCCAAGTCTCTCCTTCCCCTCCTGTCTTGTTTACTATTGGCAAGCTATATATAATATGAGTGATTATGGTACTCTGTGTGGGCTCACTTCCTCCCTAGTCTGGTCTGAGGTTTTTGATTTTTTATTCTTCTCATTCTCACCTTCCTCTCACTATCCCTCCTCCTCCTCCTCCTCCTCCTCTCTCACCCTGACAGACAGCACAGTTCATGCGAGATCCAAGTCCTTCAAATTCGTACGAAGAAATTGGCAGTCCCACCTCCTCACCCAAAAAGATTTCGCCCAAAAATCCTCCTCCGCCTACCATCGACCAGCTTCTGACAGAGATCGAACAAGAATGCCACGGGTCCAGCTACACATACAGTCCCCCAGCACCCCCCGTGGGTCCCTCCTCTGGTGGCAAATTTAAGGTTTTCCCGTACAAATTCAGTCTTCCTGAAGACTGTGGTTCACTGTCTCAAGAGGCCTGGGTGTTTCCCTATGGTCCAACTAGCTTTAACTCAAACGGAAGTTTTTCTCGACCAAATTCACTTCAAGACTATCCTTATCACCAAAAGAGTGCCTCTCTAGACGGCTATGAAGGGTGTAGAGGAGGAGGAGGAGGAGGAGAAGGAAGAGGAGAGAGTGGCTTACGTGTGAGTTTCCTCCCGCCTCACGAGATGCAAGCTGTTCAGAACGAGGTAGACAAGACCTTCCAGGTGTGTCGGTCGAGTCATCCGTCTCACAGCGATGACACTTATGTGTTCATGGCTCCATGTCGAGAAGTTCAATCCTCAAGTCCCCAGCCCAGCCACTCCAGTCAAGAGAGTTGTCATGGAAACGGAGACACAAAGGCAAAGATACCAAAAAGAGGTATATATAGTGAAATCTGAGCTAGTGATCACCTGAGTAATGGGGTCACCTCCGTATTCAGGTCACAAACTGAAATCCCAACAGCTAGCTGTACAATAGCTTGCTAAGTGTATAATGCAGCCACCTGTCTAATCAGGCCAACTAAAGCTGGCCTGAGGGTGACCGGATTAGACAGGTTTCACTGTATAAACATAATTTATGATTTTAATAGAAATTTTATAATCCGTTGCTGAGGTTCAGAGGGTGGAGTTGGTTACCTGAATATTTGAGACTATTTGTAGCATGTAATGAGATAATGATATTTGGCAGTAGTTACACTTTAGAAACACTACTATGTAATGTACACTGTATACAGTGGTTTTCCTTAGAAAATTCATTTTTAATCATTCGATAGTCCTTAAAAACTACTGAAGACTATTCACTCGCCTTAGTCACCGTTTTCACTTCACTGCTAACCAGACTCATGAAGCCCAGGCACACCTTGGTGCAATGTTGACCGTATTATATACCACTTGAGATGTTCCGTGCCTCGTAGAGGTTAATTCATTGTCTATATACTCTCTCCTCTACAGCCATTATATGCAGTTCTCCAGTGGTTCCCGACCAGAGGCACGAACCGAAAAATTCACTTTCTCCAGCAAGAGGCATCCTTTCTCAAGTCAGTTTAACTAGTATGTATATATATCCCTGGTCAGTGATAGCTTAGTGGTGGTTATACTTCTCTTAGTTTGCTAGTTAAAACTGAGAGGCCTTCTGTTATTAACACTAATGTACACTAGAGATGAGGCTTAAAAGAAGTTTATATAGTGGCGGCTTAAAATCTGTTTTGAGGTGGCTTTAAATCCTGAGTGGTGATTGAAGTTGTTGACCACTACTGACAAACATGGGAGCACGTATATGGACCACTTGTTAACAATAATTGAGATGATTGTATAATGATTTTCGGGAAATATTTGTGGAGGAGGCCGGCACGTTTTGACACGGATAATTGCATGGTTTTATTTGCCAATTAGCACTGAACACACTCTTGCATAATTTAACTCACTTCTCTTTCTCTCTCCTCACACAGCCATCTAGCCAACAGCAGACAGAAATGGACCGCTATCTCCAACAAGAACTGGAAACGATGAGACGTGCGTTCCAAATCCGACTGGCTCAGCTGGAAAAACGATACCAGCGGCAGTTGTGGATGGCACAGCAACGAAACTCAACGACAGCTGTGCCTTCCGACGTCCAGCTGCGACCGGAGCGAACAGGAACCTCGCTACACCGACGCAGCAGTTGGCACAGCTGCGTCTCCGACTCTGACGATTATGAGGAAATAGCATCTGGAAATGTCCATCGCTGTGGCTCCTCCCAGGGCTTCGACTCTGACATAAACCCAGCCAGTGATGACGAAACCTTTGACCAATCAGTCGATACAAGTTGGTCACATGACAATGAGAATGTCACACCCACAACAATGACATCATCAAATGCCATGCCCACAACAATGACATCATCGAATGGATATCAAATCAAGAAAAGTATTCAACGATCGCAGTCGCTAGCAGTGACCTCGACCTCGATTATGCCGGGGGTGAATGGAATGAAGACAGGAGGAAGGAGACTGTGGAGTCTGGAACAGGGGAATGGAGCTAGAGCAGGTCCACCACCAATGGAAGATAGCGAAGGAGTCGAGCAGGAGGAGGAGAAGAAGAAAGGGGAGGAAATAGATTCTGGAACTCTCCCGCCGCGAGCAAAAGCACTGGTCAACGAGAGAGTCAGTGAGCACAGAGAAAGAATCCTGAAATACTTTCAACAGGTAATAATAGTAATACAATTACATTAGCACCACAAAAATATGGACAATTCTAAATCATCCAATAATCTTCCATTTTCTAGGGTAAAATAAGTTAGAAATTTGTCCGTATTATTGAGGTGTCCGCCATAGAGTTGTTTTCTTAAGTAGAGTTCTATATACTGTTGTCTCTGTGACTCCTCCTCTACTAGGTATCAGAGGAGAGAATAGCTTCCATTGAGAGACAGTACGAGTCACAGATGGCAGCCGTCGAAAACAAATATCGTTCTCAGGCAACGGAGAAGCTCTCTCGTCTCGAAACTCGCGTCAAAGACCTGGAAAAGATGCTGGACGTGGAGACCATCGTCTAGACCTGATGACAACGGAACTCGGGACACCCTCTCTTCCCTTGCACATTTCTCACTTATACTTTTGTCTGTGAATCCTGGGACACTCTGTCAGTATGTCTCACTTATGTCATTTGAGAAACCCAGGGCAATGTTAATACCTTAACATTTCTCAAGCCCATTTCAATAATTATACATTTCCAACATTGAAACCCAGGGCTACTGTATGTGTATTCCTCACTTATAATTTGGTTTGTTTCATTTCAATTACATTTTTCCAACATTGTGTTTTCAATATTGACTTGTTCATTTACAACCAGTACAATTTTCACCCATTATTATCATTATTATATACACAATAATTTTATACCCTTCAATTTAAAAGCTGTCGTGTGTTATTTTAATTATACCAAATTATAAAATTGTCATATTGCGCCAAGCCAAGCAAGGCCAAGCCAAGCGTCATGCTGGAAATAACGAGAGGTTTTGTGAGTGAGAAAGTTATCAGTTTCTGTAGGAAAAAGCGGGAACAGGGGGAAGAGTGTACCTACTTCAGGAGGTAGAGGAGCCGGCTGCTGACTCCAGCTGGTCGGCCGGAGTTTCAGGATCCTCTTCATTGTATATATTCTCCGCCTACACACACAATATACACAATATTAGATTTTTTCAGGTGCAAATTTCCCAACAAGAAGAAACATTTCGCTGCTTCTATATATGTAAGTGCTTTTGTGTGCATAGATAGGTAGATTATATGTACATCCATACATACACATGGCTGAAGAATGAGCCCCAGCAAAATTTGCACCACATGAAAATCTATATGTTCTATTTGTTTTATAGTTTGAACCTCTGAAGGGAGGGCACCATTAAGTTGGGTGCAAATTTTAGTTAAAAAAACTTTTATACGGTATTATATAAAATTACAAGAATTTACATATACCATTTGCCAGACTTGAAGAATATTGTCCTCCGAGACACTGCACACTACCCAGGCCTCGTTCGGGTTCCACGTGAAATCCGATATCTTTGCTGTGTGGCCTCCGTGAATAAACTACAACATCACGTGATAGTCACATGATATTAGAAGGGAGTCACATGACCCACCAGTAGTTCGGGCGGTCCGTCTTCGGCGTCTTCAGGAGATTGTTCGTCACCGATCTTACTGAGGTCCCAGATATGGAGCCGTCTATCTGTGCCACTGGACGCCAGTATTGTCTCATTGTGTGGGGACCATTGGACCTATAGAATGGTAGAGAGTTAAACCTCTGAATAATGGACACAATGGGCAGTGGAACCTCTGAATAATGGACATGGTGGGCAGTGGAACCTCTGAATAATGGACACAATGGGCAGTGGAACCTCTGAATAATGGACACGATGGGCAGTGGAACCTCTGAATAACGGACATGGAAAAGCAGTGGAACCTCTGAGTAATGGACTGGTAGTGCAGTGGAACCTCTGAATAATGGACACGATGGGCAGTGGAACCTCTGAGTAATGGACTGGTAGTGCAGTGGAACCTCTGAATAATGGACATGGTGGGCAGTGGAACCTCTGAATAACGGACATGGTAGAGCAGTGGAACCTCTGAGTAATGGACTGGTAGTCAGTGGTACCTCCATACAAGGGACACTGAGCACTTCCTTTGTGGAGTGACTATTATTGTAGTCCTTATCTTAGAGGTTCTTATTGTGGTTTAATATACTGTTTATACAGTATGGTGCAGTAATGTTGTCCATTGTAGAGAGGTTATGTTCTTCCTCTGACCTGAAATATTTCGTCTTTGTGTGATTCAAATGAGTGTAGTTTCATCTTTAGACTCCTCAAGTCCCACAGTGCCACTGTCTATAGTCGTAGAGAGCAGTAGGGAGTGAGAGAGAGAGAGAGAGAGAGGAGGAGAGAGAAAGTTCAATGATTGGCCTATATATGAATTGGAACATCTGAAACAGGTGCAGTGGAACCCCTACTTAATGGACATCCCTCTATAGTGGACACCTAGATATAATGAACAGATTTCTGTGTCCAAACTTACTACAGATCAATACACTCTTAAACCCTCCAGAATGGACACCTGGCTATAATGGACAAATATCCTAGTCCCAAACTGTCCATTATAGGAGAGGTTCCACTGTACAGTTAGAGTCACCATTGCATTATGGTGTGCCTGGGCTTTGTGGGCCAAGGTTACAGATGCCTACCCCCAGCAAGTTGCAGACAAGAGAACAGAAAGTTTGTGTATAACAAGACGAGTTGGACTATATGTACTATATGTACAACCAACCTTGTCTGCAGATCCAGTGGCAAGGATGTATTCACTGTATGGGTTGAAGGCCAGACAGTTCACCTGAAGAAATATTTTGCGAATTCTGGATAACTGCTGAAGTTTTTTCGTTAAATTTTACTCAACTATGTACACGTTAGCATGCCATGCCCTCAATTCGTGAAACTTTTTTCATGATGCACTTTCATGTGACATTTCACGAAAGTTTTTTGTTATACAGTAGTATTTAGCCACCACGAAACCACATTGCTGGGTAGTAAAAACAAGGGGCCATGATATTTAATCTAATCAACCTCTATAAATGAAACCGATCAATGAATATCATTAAACTCTGACCTCAGCTTGATGAGCATCAACAAGATGAGATGCCTTTTTTGTATTCGGCACTCGAATATCCCAACTGTAAGAAAGTCGAGAAATTATATTCTAAAAAAATAAGAAAAATTTCTTACATCATTAGTTTCTGGTCGTCGCTGACGGAGCCAAACAGGCTGTCGTGGAGTAAGTGCCATGCCACATCCTGTGGTTAAAGGGTTAAGTATGGTATTAAGTAGAATGTAAGGGGTTAATGTTGAAACTGACCTCAACGACTGCAGTGTGTCCGGTGTAGATTGACTTGGCATCCAATGTGTTCTGCTCCTAGATAATAGAGAGATTTCTTCTTATGATTGGCCTCTATGAGACATGGGATATCTAAAGTTGTCACTATAGCACTAAGGCGTGCCCAAGCTTCGTGGGCCCAGTAGGCACACATGACTGGCCCCTCGCAGGTTGGGCATGAGAGCAAAGAGATACCGGGAAAGAAGGAGAAGACATAGAAAAAACCAACCAACCTTACTAGCGGTTGAAATGTCCCAAAGACAAACCGTCTAAAAAAGATGAAAAAACTCAAAAAATTTTCGAACCCACAAAAAATTTAATGGTGATCTCACGTGATCGTCAGAGGCACTGAGTAAGTGTCCTTTAAGTGAGGGACTCCACGAGAGACCATAACTAGTGGGAGAAACAGAAACCAGTTTAGAAAACCGGTTTATCCAGGTAATTACTGACCCCTCCTTAGAGTGACCTTTCAGTCTCAGTTCTGGTTTCACCTCACCTACACTATCTGGAAGAGAAATACATGATTTTTTGACTCCAGACTTTTTGAGGAGCAGTTTTAACACGAAGAGCTGGATCAGATCAGATCATTTTGACAAACCTGGTCTGGAAGGATGTTTGGAGTAGTCAAATATCAAAACGTCAGCTGACGGCGTTTTGGTGCCAATGATGAACGGGTTCTGCGGCATATAGCGAGCTCTGTTGACCTCACCATCATGGTTGATCTTTATGTCTATTTCTATCTTCCCCGACACCGACCCAAACCCTCCGAACTCTGAGACATGAGGGGGAAAAGGAGGAGGAGGAGTAATAATATGTTTAGAAGCTTTTGCGTACTTTGCATTTCCTGCTATATGCTCTATATGTACGTACCTCCTCGGTCGCTGTCGTATCGTGTGGCATCCACCTGTGCATCATCATTGGGTAGTTTGACACTGGCTATGACTAGATGATTCTGTTCATCTGACCTACACGCATACAGGAATACAGGTTAGGATACTCCTAGAATACAGAGCTCAACTTAGTATACTCAAAGAATACAGAGCTTAACTCAGTATACTCAAAGAATACAGAGCTTAACTCAGTATACTCAAAGAATACAGAGCTTAACTCAGTATACTCAAAGAATACTGAGCATGACTTGGTACACTTGGAGAACACCGAGCCAGAATACTCTGGGTATACTGAGCCAAACTCAGTATATTCGGAGAATACTAAGTCCAACATACGTGTGTGTCCCTAGCAACAGTCTATGAACAGAATAGTCTTTCCCCTCAGGTCGGGTGACTTCAGGCAGCCATTGAGCAGTGAGACTGGGCCACTCTAGAGCATGGGTCATCACCAGATCATAGAGAAATGGCGTGTTCTTTTTCCATATCTTGTACTCCTCGTTCACGATTCTTTCTTCGACTCCTTCGTCATACACTGGACGTACAAACATACGTAGACAGAGAGCAGGCAGTAGGAGGGTGTGGTTACTGAGAGGGTTACATGGCGAATGAAGGTGTATTCAACGTACTGTCCTGTCCAGCAGCCCCGGAGGACTGTGCGGCTGCCGCAGCTCCAGATGACATTTTCTTTGCTCAATCGCGCACTGCTAATCTTCGCCTCACACAACTTTCTCCTCCGCGCTCCACCTTCACAGTTGTTTGTTATTGCATGAGAGAGGCGCGTTTATAAATTTTGCGCGAAACGGCACGTGGTTTTACGCTAAACCGACCAATCAGATAACTAGAAATTCCGCGTACGCTCGGCGCTCTCTCTAATTATCCGAAATACTCCGACTGCGGCTCTAGGAGCTAGCTCCGCCTACTGAAATTTTGAAAAGAAAATGTAAGAAGCG
>JAODVQ020325878.1:0-11985 GCA_025400075.2 Phenganax stokvisi
CGAACTCAACCATCCATCTCTTCAAATTCACCTTCTTTTAGAGAGGATTATGATGGTGAAGATGATAAGAAAACCTTCAATCTTAGCAGAGATGGGTGAGATAGAGAGAGAGAGAGAGAAAGCCTTTGCTATTTGAAATGTGCACACAATCAAACTGTGTATTGCAGGACAAAGCTAAAGATGCCATCAAGATATACAGCACTCAGAACCAAACTATTAGAGTAAGTATTTCAATAGCATTTTAGAATAATAACAATGTGATACAGTGAAAGAATACCACTTATAATTAACTATGGCCTTTATACTGCTAAACTCTCTTGAAAATAAGGATGAAGTTATCAAACTTAAGTGAGTGAGTATGTCCCATGTTTTTTTTAGTTTTCATGGGCGAGTTATATCTGGCCACTCGACTGACAGCTCTGTCACGGCTACGAGAGAACATTTTGTAAACAGATTACTTCCTCCCGTGAGTTAGTCCCTCTCATTACAATCTATACGCTGTAGTAGGTGTACATATAATAATGCATTTAGGATGGTCGAGGGTCGTCCACTAGAGCTATAGAGTTTGAGCTGGCAAGACAAGAGTACCAACTACTGACCAAAGAAGCAAAAAGCCTTCTTGGTATGTAGAATACCCTCTATGCATTTTATTTAGTAATATCATTTTTATAAACCAACCAAAGTATGGGCCTATTATTTAGCCTCTATTAGCAATTCTTCTCTCTTTTTAAATTTAAGAAAAAATATTTAGGACATAGCTCTGTAGTCTGAGAGTTTTAAATGAGATTTAGTTAACAGTTTTTTCTCTCTATATCTCTAGCAGGTAGTGGTGGTGGTGGAAGAGATGGTGTGGTCACAGCCAGAGAGAAATTGGAGCCCATTGTTAGTAGAGCTAGTTCAGTGGAAGAAAGAATGGCCATGAGAGTTAGTTCGGAAGCCACTTCTGAAAGACTCACAGAGAAAGACAGAGGAATGCCGAGCCAGTCAGCTCAGAATCAAACCTCCAAACACAGCCACACTTCAGCCAGCTCTAAACCTATCTCTGATACTAAATATGACCGCCATCCTCCGTCCACAATATCATATTATGATGGCCAAGAGGAACCACCACCACCACTGGTGGAGAATGTAGGTCCATTATTATACTCTAGTCTCAGTGAGATATTGGAGATGGTGGACCTGGAGAACAGACTCAGAATGACCAGAATACAATCACAACTACTCAAATTCACCACACAAACTGTCCTCCCAAAATATCAGCATCTAATCAAAGAGTAAGCACTATTTCTTGCCTCATAATAATTATAGCCAATATTCATTTTGTTCTCACCCTGCATATTGCAGGGATTTGAGTACAACCTCAATACAGATACTGAACCAGTTAGCTGGAAAACCAAAACCAATATTCATCATCAACGACTAGGGACAACCCCATTTCTAAATCTACACAATAATACAAGTAAAAGTTAAGCTCTTTTAAATATTTTAATAACATATTCTTTATAAATATAGACAAATATCACAATAAACAACACTTTGACTCATTGGTATACTTTCTCTGAATAAATCTATCGGCTACTGTCAACATATCCCTAGCCAGGTCCACCATACACTTGGTGGCCTTCTCAAACCCTCTATCTCTTGCTCCCCACACCTTCACCCCTCTCCTCCCCTCGTGGAAGTTTGTGACAAAGTAAATGCTGTTTCGAGTGAGGTTTAAGTCTTCGAACGACTGAAGGACTTTGTCTTTCTTGTGCTGGACCTCCACCTCAAAGTTGAAACCATGTCTCAGAGCCTCTTGATGGATTAGATCCAGACAGGTTACCACTATGATCGGCTCGTAACCTGAGGAGTGTATGAAGTAAAAATAATGACTAAAAGACTGATCGCACAAGACTAGGTAATTGACGTGGACTTAGAGAATCCAATTTCTATCCTTGTGGAACAGCACGTAGCAGCATGATAATTTGTTAATGTGTAAGCACAAAAATAGCCTAAGAAGTGGGCTAGGAAAAGTTCTTAATGAAGCAAGGTGAGTTTAATAAAGTATAGGAGTATATATAGGGAGGTTGTTATACTGACCGTGGTTGGTACAATCCTTGAAGACCTGCTGAAAGAACTCTAGGCTCTCCTGATCCAGAAACGGGTCAGAAGATCCATCAAAGACAAACACCACGCAGTGAGGCACCTCAGCTAGAGTCCTCTCCCAGAAGAACCTGCGTGACAACCACCAATCTTTGGAGAAGAATGTACTGGCTTTCAGCTCTGCTCCATCGCGGTACATTCCCTGGAGCTCGAATTCGTGGATGGACTGCTCAACACCATCATACTCCTGAGTTAATAGAAAGATTGTATATAGTTATAATATATGGACACACCTCTATAGTGGACACATTGATATAACGGACAAAGTTCTTATACTACTGATCAATACATTAGTAACCCCTCCAAAATATACCCTGCAATATATAATGGACAATATTTCTGGCTCAAACTCGTCCATTATAGAGAGGTTCCACTGTATAATAGACAATATTTATGGCTCCAAGCTGTCCATTATACAGAGGTTCCACTAAAGAGAAAGAGAGAGAGGTCTCTTGCCTGATCTCCTCGGGTATCCTGGTAAAGAATCGTCTCTTTCCTGTTCCCCTGGGTTTCCAACCACATGACGGTACCGTGAGAGTCCTCCCCGGGGTGATTGAGAGTCATCTGTATTCTTGGAGGAAAATGAGACTCCTCCTCCACGGCCCTCACTAGACTACCAATCAGACTAGACTTCCCAGAACCTGTCGGACCTATGAATACTATGTCTTGAGGAGAGAAGTTTCATTAGAGTTAGGGAAACTTCTTAGACGAGTTTTTTTCTGTATATCTATGCATCTGTATCTAAGGGTAAGGTATATACAAGTGGTGGGAACTTGATTTATTCCACGGAGCAGTCAAGTGAATGACTTAGATATAGCTATATAGTACGTACCTTCTATATACCTCAAACTATCAATATTTCAAGCACTCAACTATAGAGTCTGTAATTTAGTATACAGCGGGATACTTGCATGAGGGACCATTGCTCGCTCGATCTCCCTACCAGAGACGGGGTCTGGTTGGGAAGATTTCCAGGCAGGCGGGTCGTACTCTCTGACGTACTTTCGTCTCTTCTCCAGCCTCTCTCTCTCCTCGGGACGCAGCGTCATGGCGTTATCCTGTAGCTGTGATACAGATGCGGCCATCGGAGCCGCCATCACTCAGATTACTCCGGCAAACAGACAAAAAAGAAAAGATGTTTACTATACAATTCCAATAAAAGCGCACCCCGGTTATTCTAATAAATGCACGCATAATGGGGCTGACAGAATCCACAGTTGAAGGAACGGACGGAGACCGCCGAAGCCGTGGGGCAGACGAAGACCCGTCTATGCTCAACAGCAAGCTCCCAGAGGAATTCACCAGTCGGTTCGAGGTACTGAGCAAGGTGGGAGAGGGCTCATTTGGACGAGTCTACAGAGTGAGGGATAGGAAGACCAAGGCTGTGTATGCCACCAAACACCAGAGCTACAACGAAAACAACATAAAAGAGGTCAGCAAAACAGAATGGAGACCATAGAATACAGAGGATAGTTTTCTTAAACACAAATGAATAAAATGAAACCTGCTATATATAGAGATAAGAGAGTCGGAAAGAGAAATACAATGCCTTGTTTGGCTAGGTAAAGATACAGGCTGGAATGGATGACGAACATGTGGTAAAGATCCTGGACACCATAGTTCTAGAGGAGAAGAAGGAGATGTTTATTGTGATGGAGTACTGTGAGGGTGGCAACCTTCTTCAGTGGATCAAACGCAGTCGTCGACATAACCTCCTCAATCAGACAGTCAGTGAACAATCTTCACAATAGAAAACTGAGCATTAAATTATTTGCATAAAATACTTAAGTTTGGGACTTAAGTTCAGGGATTGCCTCTTCCAATTAGATCATATTACAGATGTTATTTGGGATCTGTCAGGCGGTGTATAAATGTCACACGAAGAAGATCATTCACAGAGACATTAAACCAGAGAATATCCTTCTGGACAGTAGGAGAAGAATAAAACTTGGTTAGCTCAGTAGTTATGGCAATTCTACCTGGTTATAATTGAATGAATATTTGGTTATTGTTATCTGCAGCTGATTTTGGTGTTGCTAGGGTACTGAACAGAACATCGTATGCTGACACTTTCTGTGGTACATTTGTGCATTCATATTTTTTTCAGTAACTTTTAATACACACCACTGAGCACAACCTAAACCCCTCTGATTCACTTCAGCTGTAATTCTTGCCACTGGTTCTCATTTAACTAGGCCCAACATTATATTACTTTATCTCTCAATGCATTTCTCAGGGACTCCACCATATATGGCCCCTGAACTATTTCTCAGCTATCTTGGACAGGGAGAACCTAACTCTGGGTATACAATTCATTGACATACACCATATAGCTATTTCACCCATCTTCAAGTATAGAACTGGTATATAGTGGAAGTTCTCTTATTGAAGTATTATGCCCACGTGCCTGCAGGCATCCATACATTATTACACAGTCATAATAATGTGTTTCTGATGGTCATTTTGTTAGATATGATAGTAAGTGTGATGTCTGGTCGATTGGATGCATTCTCTGGGACATGGCAAACAACTCCAACAAATTTGTCTTTGTGAGTGGTCACTGTATATACCTATTGTTTCCTTATTGCACCCTATACACTAGCCTCATCCGATCCCCAGACCTATACACCTACATGGATCATGAATCTTTTATATTTTCAAACAATGTTAAAAGATTAAGACCAACCTTGGATTGCACAGTGCCTAACACACATTACACTCTATACTGTATAAAGGGCTATCATCCGTGTTGTATATATAATATGCAGCAATTGGGTAAAAATCTGGGTCATAAAGTTTCTCAAGCAACGGACAGTCTCAGTGCTTCAAATATATCAGAACTCATTGAAAACAATACTCCTCAGGTATGTACAGTATGCATGTATACTATACTATATATCTATAATCTTGGGATGATTGTGTATTAGGATTATGAAATAGTGAGGAAGTTACTGCGACTGATGTTGAAGAGGAATCCAGAGGAAAGAGCCTCTCTCTCTGACATTCTTCAAGACTCTGAACTCAACGCTGCCCTCCAAAACCCTCTAGACTGTTAGTATTGTTTATTGCTAGCTAACAACTGTAAAGCATGGATTTTTTGCGTTATTTTTTGGTGCTGCTTTTCATGTGTGCAGGATATTCACACATGTACTCATAATGCACGCACTAAATTTTTTGCATGTTTAATTTTTACCACCTACACAAGTTGTTTACTAGGTGTACAGTTAACTATCTATTGCAGAAATCTATTTTTCTTTATGCCTTATTTGCAGGTCATTGGTCAGATGTATTACAAGACAAAGAAGAGGAGGAGGAGCAGAGAAAAACGACAATATAGCAATCTTTAAAAATCTGATAATTTTTTGTTACAGCTGTACATTGTTGTAATAATGGCCAATTTTTATCCCTTTTTTTACAGACTTACACAAAGGAGTATAATAGTATTAATGCTCATATTTTAAATGTGGTGGAGTGTAGGGGTATCTAACTGAGCTGATAGATATTATACTGTTTGCTACATGACTGAGCATGCGTGGAAGAATCCCTGAGGATTTGCTTCCAGTTTAGCAATCTCAACCAGTCTTTCACAGTGGAGAGCTAATGGTTCGTCTGCCCAGGACAACACCTGTCTTCTCTCCAGGTAACTCACAAGAGCTGGCTGCTGAGAGAGGCGTTGTTTTAACACGGGAGACAGAAGGTCAGAGTTCACACCGCTACCCTCTGCGGCACTACTCAGTCTATTACTAGGTGGACTGTAATTTGACACAAGAAAAGCCACCTTGTTTGGCCCTGCAAAAAAACAAAAAAAATTAAAAAATTTATGGATATGCACAAAAAATTTTTCCATGAGCATGAAAAAATTTTTGAAGCTCACCCATTTGAGTTTCAATTTGTCTGAGTAAGGTAGTATAGTAGCCGTCCTCTCCCGTCAAGAGGATCCGAGCTTCTGATGCATTGTAACACAGACATATCAGATTGTGTTGTTTCAACTCTGTACTGTCAAAATAACCTCTGCACAGCGTCTTTCTCTTCACGGTGAAAGGAGTGAATTTCGCAGCGGGGGCTTCTGAGTGAGATAGCCTAGACACTAGAGGCTGGAGTTGCGACGCTAGTTTCTCGGGTTGGTCGAAAGCTCGTCCAATGAGAGCTATAAGAAGTTGTTCTGGATTCTGTCTCTCATAGCTTATTGATGGGGTCAGGAACTCGGGAACATAGAGTGAGGTTCCTACTATTCTTGAAGACTCGCTACTGGAGTTAGAGCTAGTAGAACTGGTGGAGGTGCGACCTTGAAATTTAGCCTCGTCTACTGGTACCCCCGCTAGGACTGTAGTATTAGTAGATAGATCACTGGAATATGAAGAAGGTGTAGAGAGAGATGATGGAGTTGCAGTGTAGCTACTGGTGGTGGGGCTGTCTGTTTCTTCCACATCAGGTGACGTCACTGTTTGATCTGTGGCTGCTGTGGCTGTGCTAGAGGCCTCGTTGCTCGCTCTCAGTGTCTCTCCGTATTCGTTGTAAGCTCTGTCGCTGAGCTGAAGGTCCATGCCAACCGCATCCATCGCTAAAATGTCCTTTTTTCTTTTCTTCTTCTGGAATGTTATGGGTCCTGAACTTTGACCCTATGATGCCTCTCCCAAATAGGCTGCGCGCGCACCCCTTGACCGGCCATTATAAAATACTTGCTTTTGATGGGAAATTTGCTTCTTTTTCGATCTTTTTTCATTTCTAGCACTATAGCAGAACTAGAAAACTCTCCATGACTGCTAGTGGAAACGTATATAAGATCGACTGCAGCTTTTGATTTGCGAGTGTAGGCGTGGCTAAATTTATTACCATAGCAACTGATAAACACGTTTTGTTTTGCGAGCTAAGAGTGCATAATTATGGCTACTAGATTTCTACAATTCACTGCCACTGGTGAAGCTGACAGGTTCTCTGCAGGATCTAGACAAGAGTTGAATGCTGGCATTAACGATATTCTCGGAGAATTTGATGAAAATAATGGAGGAGGTCTAGACCCCCCCAAAAAATCATCGGGAGCTACTACTGCTGCAGGTCGAAATAAACCTGCTACTCAGGTTAGCTTATTAGTAGTACTTAACCAATATCAGTTAAATCAAAGTCGTGTCAAACTATTAACAGACTGATTTAGAAGACATGGACAACAAACTGTTTGAATCATTCTCCCAGTCGACCAGAACCACAAGATCTAATAGTAATCCATCAACGAGAGCAATGGAGACAAACCCATTGACTCAGGAGCAACTAGATACACCTCCTTCCAGTGAGGTTGTGAAAAAATCAACAGAGAAGAAGAAAGAAATGACAGGTGAAGGAAATGTATTAAATACGCCTCGGATGTTATGATTACAGTCTCAGGGTACACCTAATATTCCCTACTGATGGTACTATAACTATATATTACATAGCTCCTTTCATATGCATGCCATTATAGAAGAAACATAGTATTAGTAATCTCTAGCTAGAATAATTTCAAGGAAAAGCCTAAGAAGATGAAATTTTTATTGCAGAGACTGATGATTTGCTTAATCTTTTACGAGAGGATGAAGAAGATAACTCGAAGAAAAAATCACGACCAAAATTTCAAGCCAAGTCACATCAAAGTGGTTCAATGAAAACTCCCACCTCAACTCCTGGGACCACAGCTCTGGAACATAAGACCAGTACTGAGTCTTTGAAAACCCTGCCGTTAGAGAATGAAGAAAGACCGAAATCTAGACACCGTTCAGAACACAACAGAAAAGAGAAAACTTCATTGCAGTCTGTATCTGCACGAAGCTCTGATGCAACTGGTCTGACTCTGGACGGTCTAGGTAGAGGTGGAGGGAGAGAGGAAACAGGAAATAAAATGCAGAATATTGGTAAAAGAGGAGGTGGAGGAGGAGAAAGAGGAAGAAAGAGCACTGATATTGAGGTTGATGCTGCAGATGAAGATGATCTATTAAGTGGTATGGGACTAGATGATGGAGCTACTAGTCCACCTAACACCAGAAGAATTACAGACTCTATACCACAAAAGAAGGAAATAGAGAAGCCGATAGAGAAACACAAAATTTCTAGCAAATCTGCAAAGGGTGAAGAACAAGAAGAGAATTACTTGTTTGGTGGATATACACCTTCAATATCAGGATCTAGACGAAGGGGTCTACCTCCTATGGTTGGAATGAAGAGAGATAAAGAGAATACTTCATCACTAAGTCATGAGCCTACTCTTGGATCGTCCACTGGCCCTGAATCAACAGAAACACCTATTCACAAACCATCAGGTGAAATTAGTCACACAGCTAGGAACCAGCCAAAAGCTAGTACCTCTGAGACTGGTTCAGGTAAAGCAAGAACTCTGGGTAAGAAATCTGTTCGTTTCTCTGAAGAGAAAACAGAGCTGAAACTATCACCATCTCAATCAGAAGAGACTAATGAGCAGGAAAAAAATATGTCTCGGAATCAAAATCTGCATCTACTGCAGAATGAGAGTGAGCCTCAAAAATCAGACAAAAGGAGAGATTTGGACTTGGAAAATTCTGAGCAGAGATTAGAGCATCCTGTATTTCCATGGCAGGATAGACAGCAGCGGAGAAGAAGGCAAAGAGATGCAGAGGAGCTTAAAATCCACAAAAACACAAACCCTTTTGCTCAGTCTATGCTACATCCTGAACCCCAACAAGATGGGGAAAATGGCCATGTTAAAAAAACACCACCAGAGAAGCTATTCATAGAAGACCAAGAGAGAAACAGTAAAACAGAACAATTGAGTGATAGACATCATCAAATAAACCACCCTTTTAGTGAGCAACGTGGGAGCTCACAGATTGAATCCCTAAAGGTAAGGCAGCCAACTGAACACTCTCTTTTCATTAAACTTTGCTACTATTACAGGCTAATGTGAATTTGCTGGAGAATGAGTTGAAGGTGTTAGAGCAAAAGAAGCAATCATTGACCGACAAACTAAAGATGGCCGAAGTGGAGAAGAGAGAGCAGTTAGGGGACCTGAAATCAAAGGAACACGAACTCACTTTACTAATGGAAGAACTTAAAGCTAAAGTAAGCCAGCAATCTGAACTAGACCAGCTAATCTTGGTTAATATTCTGCATAGGTCTATGGATTAGAACGTGAGAGAGATCATTTGAATTCTCTACTAGACACTGTTAAAACACACAATACAGAGGAACAAACCACACTTAAGAAATCTCACAGGTATATACAACTATCATCAAAATTTATAGGCACTATTCATATTTATTAATTTCTGATCCTAGTGCTAGAATAAAGGCTATAGAAGAGTCTTTTCAGAGAAGAGAAGAAAGGTATATATATACAGTGTGGGTATTGTAACTATAGGTTCAAACCAACAATACATCCTAATGGCCTTGCTTAATGTTGAGAAGAATACTGTACGTAACCAAATATGTTTAGAATTATATCATTGTGTGATGTATTAGTTGGAAGGAGGAAAGAGAAGCGGAGACAGTGCGTCAGAAACAGAGGCTGCAAGAATTGGAGAGAGAAAAGACAGATTCTCTACTGGCACTGAAGAAAAAGATGGAATCTCTGGAGCTGACAAAGAACAATGAAATATCTCAACTCCAGGAGACACACAGGCACTTACACCAGTCCTACATAGCTCTTTATGGATGATTCGTTTTGTGTACTAGGTCTACAATTGCTGATATAAAGACAGAACACGAAGTGGAGCTGAATCGTCTGAAGGACCATCATAGATTAGAGATTGAGGCTCTGAAATCTGCACATTCTCACACACAGTAATGTTGCAATCTCATATACAGTAGTACATACTATATACAACTGCTTTCAAACCTCTAAACAAAGGACAGTGCTATATTATTGTATACATTGTTGTCCTTATATCAGAAGTTCCCGCTCTCAAAGGTTCTATATAATTATGCTACCATATTTTCTAGGAGGTTAACTGAGCTAAGTGGTCAGTTGGAAGAATTAGTAGGCAAAGTGAGTGGACTGCAGACAAGAGTAGATCAAACACATCAAAAGACTCAAAATGAAAGCCAACAAAACTCTTATACTCATCAGCAACACCTGAAGAGTAAGCCCCTCTCATTCACTGCCATTAGATGCTAGAGCTAAATGGTAATCTGTGATATTGGTGTATGTATGTATTGACAGTGCTGGAAGATAGACTGAGCAAGCAGTGTCGGGATGTAGAGAGCGAGAGAGAGCTCCTACGATCATTGGTTGTTAAACTTGACTCCCAGCTCATTCAATATACTCAGACAATGGAGCAAGAGAGATGGACCCTCCAACAAGAATCAGCCCAGCTTGAAGCAACCAAGAGAACCCTGGAGGAACAGAGGAGTGCCCAATTAACCAAACTGGAGCAGGAGAGGAGAGAGATGACAGAGAGCAAAGTGAGAGAAATAACTTTCACAAACCATAAAGCACTTCAACATTATTCTGTGACCTTTATAGGAAAGGTTTCTGGCAGAGCAGCAAAAGCTACTGTCAGAGTGTCTAAATGAACGCCACTCACTGGCTGCTGAAAGAGCTCAGCTAAAAGCTGAAAAGAGCATATTCATTGAGACTGAGAAGAAGCACACTCAACGGAAGCAAACTGTATACAAGATCAATAATTATGATGCTAATAAAATACTGCATTATTTTAATAGAGGGAGCTGGAACTAGAAGCACAGCTGGCAAAAGTTATAGAAGAAAAGGATTTATTGTCACGTGAAAAGTCTCAGTTGCAGCAAACTGAAGCTAGACTGAAAAGTGAATCGGATAAACTAGAACAAGAAAGGCTAGCCATGGAGAAAGAGAGAACTAGCCTTCTGCATGGGATGGACCTGGCTGAATCCAGTGGGCAGGAAGCTAACAGACTCAGTCTAGTAATGGCAGGAATATATCCTCTGATTCACTATTATATCATTCTTTATTTCTTGCATGTTCTATTGCAGTCAGCTGTAGCAATGCAGAGAGAAAGTGAAGAAATGAAGGAGGCAGTTATGAAGCTTCAGGCAGAACTGGCTGAACAAGCAGAAGCATTGAAGAGAGAGAGACAAGAACTGGATAAGAGAGAGGACAAACTTGTTTCAGTAAGACTAGAGTTATACATATCCAGGGTCAAATTAAATTTTTTCCAGGACCGGTTGATATTTGCTCGTGAATGTCGAGAACATCAAGAAAAGCAGCAATCAGTATTGGAAACTACAACCATCACTAACCCCAGCCCTATTTTGACAAGTTAGTAGATACAAACCCTATCATTATTACTGCTTTAATTTCCACAGGTACTGGAAGGAAGAGTAGTCATTATCCTGACCTCTCAAACCTTTCTTCCTCTCTTCCACATCTTAGTCATAGCAGAGACCACCACCATCATTGACTTAAATATGTATGTGCATTGGGTAGAAGAGTTTATTGCCTTCCATGGCATGTGGGGTTCATTGGTGTAGCGGTTATCACGTCTGCTTTACACGCAGAAGGTCCTGGGTTCAATCCCCAGATGAACCTCCTTTTAGCCTATTTGATTTAAATTTTAGTGAAAGTGGCTAGTAGGGTACATTATGTGAATGTGTGTGGTTCATTGGTGTAGTGGTTATCACGTCTGCTTTACATGCAGAAGGTCCTGGGTTCAATCCCCAGATGAACCTCCTTTTAGCCTACTTGATTTAAATTTTACGGAAGGTGGCTAGGAGGGTACATTATGTGAATGTGTATGGTTCATTGGTGTAGCAGTTATCATGTCTGCTTTACACGCAGAAGGTCCTGGGTTCAATCCCCAAATGAACCTCTTTTTTGCCTAAATTTTGTTCTCTTTCATTGTAGTGGTGAATGAAAGTGTCCAA
>JAODVQ020326093.1:0-11979 GCA_025400075.2 Phenganax stokvisi
CTTCCAAATTTTTCAGAACGTAGAATTTCCCTGCGAAAAATTCCTACTTTGATCACAGAAACTTTGATAGCCGGCCTTAAATCGGACGACAGCAGACAATGGTCAACTTCCAGTTAACAGAAAATGATAAAAAAAAGTAAGTGATAAAAAAAATGCATCACTGAAATTTTAACATTCAAGTCTAAACAGCTCTTCTTGCAGGGGTCTATAAGGTGGGATTTACTGCAATTTAAGTTCATACGTGCTTGTAAATACGTGTCAAAAACATGCCCTTAGGGGGCAGCCTTGAACAAACGTTCCATTTTCCAAACTTTTCTTGGCTAAGCCACCAACGCCAGAAGGACCCCGTTACAAACAAGCCCTTGACTGTTACAGCGCCACTGTGTTGATTGAGGGCGTATCACTCAGAAGAATCTCGTACATAATCGCAAAAATCTTTTAAAAAATCTTTAAAATCTGTACAAACACTTTAGAATCCTGATAATCTTACAATCTTTACAATTCTGAAATCACAAAAATCTTCCAAAAATGTCAAAAAATACAATAAATCTTGGAAAATCATAAAAAATCTCGTGAAATCCTAAAAAATCTTCAAAATCACTCAAGTTGTAAAAGATGTTGACATTTTTGAAAAAAATCTCGTAAGCTTTTCTCGAGTGATGCGCCACTCGACATTGATCAGAGCGTTATTACTAACTGCGTGCACGTATAAGCACGAATCATCATAATACAATATAATATGTAAGACCGGATCTAGGTGAATCTTTTTTTTCAAATGAAATATATACAAAACACCTTCTTCCTCACAATATTAACGTCTAAAGACAGTCTATGTTTAGGTAACATTTCAAAGCTGAGTTATTGTTGAAGTTTCGAGAATTGCATGCGCACGATCGAGAAGTTTTATATAATTATTATAATTAAATTTGACGAAAAGGAGTCGTTAGGACACTTGCAATTAGTGTCAAGCTATATATACAAGCTAAGCAAAGCTTTTGACGCCCATTTCGGAATAACTGTATATAACAAATACATATATTTACACAAACAGTGATAGTTAAAAAAAATGGCATTGACGACCCCAAACTAATTCTTGTTACATGCTTCTACATTATGCTTATATCGGTATCACGTTTACACATTGACATCTGCCAGCCTTTATTTGATCTACTTTTTCGGAAATTTCTTCGCAAGTTCAGGCTTAATTCACTTTTAATGAAGTGTAACGGTTAACCTTCGCATGGACCACCGTCCTTAATTTGGTTCTACCTTATAATATATGCATGCAATTAAAATAAGTATGCTAAAACCGACCAATTTGATAGGCAATATTTAAAAGAATAACTATACTATATGGTTAGTGCAAGTTAGCGCAACATTAGGTGGAAACACTTGCACACTTACCAAATATTTTGCAATATCATTCATGTCGACTTTAGACTAAAATCTGTGAGTTTTTCCAAAAAACGATGCACTGTATCTCGTTCGAACTCTTGTCAAAACAGAAAGATAGTAGATGGCACTCTTTCGAAACTTTCTGCCCTTTTTATACAAAAACGGAGAGAACTGAACTGGGAAGTACTCGAAAAGAACGCAAAAAGTATGCATATCCCTACCTTCATTAATTTGTTCAAAATTCAAAGAGAAAGCCATTTCTCTCAAACTTTTTGCAAAAATTGTATCCAAAATTCGGGCAGAAATTAGCTAAAAAGTGGAAATTGGCTCAAATTGAAGCTTTATGTCAAGTTTGAGCTTAAAAACACATGGTATATTTGTTACAAAAAACAGGGTCATTGCACCGTCATTTTTGAACGCCTATACGTCACCCCCGTTATAACGCCCACAAACACAAGGGTTATTCTATTTTTGTGGGTAAAAGAATACTTGCACGTAAATAGGACTGTTTTTTCAAAACTTTAAAAAAACATACTAAACTTTTTCACAGCTGCTGCACCGACACTAGTGCAAAAAGTAGTTTGCTTTTTGCCCCTAGCTAACGCTGTGTATAATTTTAATCGTCAAAATGTAACATTTTATGCAGCACAAGTGAATGAGATGCAAATCTAATCAAATTACATCCAATGCACTAACGAGGATGCCATAAAATCGATTAATGCTCGAGACCACAATGTAAAATACCAGTAATTAGTGTTATCCTTAATAAAGTCTTACAGTCTTAAAGAATGCATGTAATTTTTCGCATGCATGCAAAAGCCCAGCAATTTTTCTTTGACAAGTCTTATTTGCACGACTAAATTTGGAAGTATTTCCTCGAGAAGGAACCTTGTTCGAAAGCTAGTCATTACAGCAATGCAGGAATGTAGCTCATTGTACACACGAGCCAGTGAATTCGCCAAGAAACTTGTCAAGGAAAGTTGTTCATGGGTACGGGGGTAAAGAAATCGCACATTGTGCATTTCAATCATTCGAACTTTCTTCATAGCTTGAAAAATGATGATATGAGGTACGTGGTATAAAAAATGAGATTTAACACGTCTCTTGGAGCAATGAAATTTGGTTATTTCATGCGATAAGATGGTTAAATCATGGTCACGAGTGTGATATGAGATTTATCATCGCTAGCGCACCATATCACACTCGTAACCATGATTTAACCCACACTTCAAGAAAAACTTTCTCATAAAACTCAGTAGGTTGTTACTATAGCCGCATTGTTTTATCTAAATAATAATTTTAAAGCTTGTAGGTTATCACATGCGCCAATAACTTGACCAAAAAATCTTCCGCAATCGATTACCTGTATAAAAACATTCAATATTTAACATTTTTTACAAAATATTTAAGAGCCTTTGTCTTATTGCACTCGTGTGAACAAGGACCTGGTGTTAAGAGCCCACAAGTAGCGAAAGAATAGATCAAAGAAAATTAATTACCCAGTGGGCAAATCGACGTCGAATCAACTTCGATCGAGTCGATTTTAGAGAGGTTCAGATTTGACTCCACTACCAATACGACTTCCATTTGCCAAAACGAACCAATGAGATGTGTCTTATCTAATTGATTAAGCAATGAAATATGAGATTAGGTAGCAGATCTGTACCTCTCTATTGACGTCGATTCGACAGCGATTGAAAGTCGAAAACGCAAATCGAATCTACGTCAAATCAACGACGGTAAAACAAACTCATATCGACGTCGAAACACGGTCGAAATTAACTTTTCTTATACAGATATCAAACGCGCAATATATTTTTCCTAGAGTTTACAGTCATGTTTTGGAACGAGTTTGGGCCACTTTCTTTTATCAATGCACGGGGTGTTATGTATTAATTGTTACAGCACTTATCCTACGAGAATCGAAACTTGCAACACTTGCACTTTCAGAGCGGGAGAATTTTCAGTGTTATTATAATGATAATGAGTGTGACATATAGGACGCACAATAATTCGTTGTACACACGAGCAAGTGAACCTGACAAGAAACTTGGCAAGGAAAACTTGTTCGTTGTACACACGAGCAAGTGAACTCATAAAGAAATTTGTCAAGGAAAACTTGTTCACTATACACATGAGCAAGCGCACTTGTTAACAAACTTGTGGAGCAAAATTGCTTATCTGCACGGGGGTCAAGCTATTGCATTCGATACTAATTCTGCTTCTCAGTCATTCGAAGTTTTTGAAAACTAATGATTAGTGCAGGATAAAAAATTACTTGAGAAACTTTTTACATAAAACTCTGTTGGTTGTTGCTATAGCCATTTTTGTTTTTCCTAAACAATAATTTTATAGCTTATTATTAATGTTTTGCGCTACATAATTGCATTTAAGATCTTCCGCAATCGATTATCTTGTTCAAAAATTTTCAATATTTTTTACCTAATGTTTAAGAGCCTTTTTCCTTTTCCATCCTTGTGGAAAAAGACTTTGTGGCACTCATAATTGGCAAAAAACTAGCAATTTGAGAAAAAAGGAAAATTAGTTGACTATATTTGGAGAATCTAGGAATTCCACGAAACACATGATTTCCGCGCAGTTGGAGGACCGCTTCAATGTTTTCTTTTTATCAATACACGGGTTGTTATGTATTCCTACAGCAATTATCCCCCAAGAATCGAAACTTGAGTAGGAAATACTAGCACTTGAAGTGTGGCAAAATTTTTCAGCATTGTAGAGTAATGAAGGTTGTTCGATGTACATATAGTTCGTCGTACACAGGAGCAAGCTCGTGAAGAAACTTGTCAAGGAAAATTTGTTTGTCCTTCACATGAGTAAGTGGTCTAGTAAACAAATTTGTCAAGGAAAACTTGTTTGTCGTGTACACGAGCAAGTGAACTCGTAAAGAAACTTGTCAAGCAAAATCACTTGTGTGTACGATGATTAAGAAATCGTATTTCGATATAGTTATATTCTGTTTTTCAATCATTCAAAGTTTCCGATGCATATCTATGACAAGTTTTAATTGCCAATTGGGCGTGTGTATAGATATACAATATTTTCAAGCACATGTTTCCCCTGACCAATATTTTTTAATCCTCTGAAGGTGCAAACAAGTTTTCCTCAACAAATATGTTCGTAGCCACGCCCAAACAACTTTGGCAAATATTCTTTGATGACACGTTCTGAGGAACAAAATCCTTCCTTTGCAAATTTTTACTGTGACAAGTACGTACACTTGTTCAAACTAATCAAGCATGTTTGATTTTGAATAAGTGCATTTGTAACAGTTAAAGCGGCAAAGTTGTGCATAAACACGGGCAATTAAAACTTGTTAAGTAAAGCTTGTCACAGAAAAACTTGCTCGTCTGTAAAAAAATGTCAAATATGTTAAATGTTTTTATACAGATAATCGATTGCGGAAGATTTTTGATTAAAGTACGTAGGGTACATCATATTAAGTTTATAAACTTTAAAATTATTGTTTTGATAAAACAAAGTGGCTATAGCAACAGCCAACTGAGTTTGATATGAAGATATTTCTCACATTCTATTTTTAAAGCCTTTGTCTTTTTGCACTCGTGTAGACAATTAAGGCACCATGCAATGTTAAGAGCTTACAAGTAGCGAAAAAATACCACTTTGGCAATCAAAGACAATTAATTAGCTAAACTAGTAGGATAATCTAGGAGTTTTGAAACCCAAGTTTTGTGCCCAGTCATAGGATCGCTATTAATTATTTTATCAATGCCGGCACACGGCGATATATTGTATCTGTGTTCATCGCGCGAGAATCGAAATTTAGATAGGATACACTTGCACTATCATAACGGTAAAATTTTTCAGCGTTATTATAATGATAATTAAGGTTATATTAGGGCACACAATAGTTCATCGTACACATGAGCAAGTAAACTCGTCGATAAACTTGTCAACCATTCTGGTTTTTCCGGGCGCTCCGGATTTCTCCTACAGGGTTAGGATGAGTTAGGATGCGTTAGGACCGTTAGACAAGGAAATTGCAAAACTAATATCACAGCTACTGCTGATAAAGATAGACAGCTTAGGTTAAAAACATGCATACCGTAATTATTCGAATAAACGCGGCGTTTATTAAATTTTTGACGTCTCAGGTGCGGCGTTTATTTGAGGGCGGTGTCTATTCGAGGGCGGCGTTTATTGCAAATTTGGTAACAGCTGTCAATTTATTATTTAACTAACAGCTGAACAACAGGGCAATACTGGGTCTTTCACTGCATAGGTATGACTGCTTCGAATTGCCACCACATGGATGAAAATAGTGCAGCGTTTATTCAAGGGAGGCGTTTATTCGAATAAATACAGTATAGACAGAATAAATATCTTATAGTTGCACTGCACTTTAAATTAGTTATAAAAAAGCCTTGCAGGAATAGCTTATGAATATAAAATCATATTAAAATATCAGATCATGTCAAAAGCAAGTGAACTCGTTAAGAAACCTTTCGAGAAAAACTTGTTCGTCGTACACACGAGCAAATAAACTCGTCAAGAAATTTGTCAAGGAAAACTTGTTCGTCGTACACAGAGGAAGCAGTGGCGGAGCTTAAGCCCTCCCAAAATTTTAATTGCGGGGGCTTAGCGCCTCCAAAAAAATCGGCAAGCATTGCTATATTGACTGTGGGTGTTAGTTACGCATGACCAAAATGAGCTTTATGATATGCAAAATTGCTCGATCCGGCGTTTCGGCGATCTAGAGCCTTAAAATTCAAAAAATTTTCTCGCTTGGCACCAAACATGGTGGCGCCTCGCGAGGGTCAGCCTCTCCAATCCTAGTGAGCTTCCTACGCCCCTGCGTCAAGAAACGTTTCAAGGAAAACTTGTTCGTCTTACACACGAGCAAGGAACTAGTCAAGAAATATGCCAAGGAAAACTTGTTCGTCGTACACACGAGCAAGTGAATGTGTCAAGAAAATTATCAAGGAAAACTCGTTCTTCAGACACAAGAGCTAGTGAAGTTATCAAGAAACTTGTCAAGGGAAACTTGTACAAACTTTTTTCATAACGTCACGTTACATTTTTGTAACTCGCCTGCCCAATATAATCAACATCCCTTTCCGCCCACTCGATTGAAAATACCTTCAAATCGTTCCAGTTCGATTCAGCTCTTTGATTCTTTTCAAAGCCTTCTTTCTTTCAGACAAAAACGTCATGACCTGCAAGAATCTTCCGAATCCGGCTAGATAACGGAAAGCACGTTTACTTCATTACATACCCAGAGGCAAAATAATGGTATTCTTGAGTAGGTATAGTCTAAAATTTTGAAATTGTTGTTACTATGTTTCAAACTTTGTTCCAGAAGAATGCTGGAAAAATTGTGAGGAACTTCGGCAGTGGAAAATGGGTAAAAGTTAGACTAATGTTTCGGGATCTCAAGCCTTTAAATCATACCTAATTTTAGTATGCGGTGCTAACGAATTTGTGCAGTGATAAAACTGAAACGTGCAGTGATATAATGTAAAATGTGCAGTGATAAAATTTTTGGTAAAAAGTTGTGATCAAAGTAATGAAGCAGTGAACGATACAAACGCGAATAAAACCCAATACAGTTGCAAGACAGTAGTGTAACTGTAGTGCCTTGCAATAGTTTTTGACGTTTTCAAACATCAAATATACTTTATTGCAAATTAAGTGGTTTTCTGTAAAAATTTTCAAAGACGTGCTCTTGTTGAGCGAAGTTTTCCGGGTATTTGCCAGAAAATGTGCAGTGATAGATAATTCTTAAAATTAGGTATGCTTTAAATATAATACGACCAACGACCACCTTTTAATGTCCCCAACTCATCAATACGACCACTCAATATGGCTAGTAATGCTCCACTTATGTATAAAATTAAATGTTAAGAACAGGCTAAAGTAATTTCTCAAGCGCAAACAGATTTTTAGCCTACGTTGTAGACCACTTAAGACCACATAATTAAGTTAATTTACCCAAAATAACCTAGGCCACATAATTTAAGTTAATTTACCCAAACCTTGAAACGGATGTGACGTAACCGGACAAGTTTTTTCTCTTCGATTCCTAGACCCCTTACGAAACGTAAGTGGTCTACAACGTAGGCTAACAGATTTTTTGCTTTGGTGTGAACGAAATCAACCGAAGTTGACAGCTTTTTACAAACATACAGGCGTTCAATCAGACATATTTATTATATAGCAGTTCACGATATCCATTCAGTTTTTTGATCCCCTTAATCGAGTCGTGTTCAGTTGATAAGCTACGTTCTCATATTTTAAAGTCTTCAGAATTGTGCATATTATAGATTTAACTGAACAATGACCTGTTTGGTATAACGTCATTGGAAATATTCGTGCAGTAATTTGATCCCGACTCCCGTTAATACGACCACCGTTGGGCCAGAATATGTTGGTCGTATTAACGGGGTTCCACTGTATTGCAAACAAACCTGCGCTGTTCAGTCATGTTTTGAGATCAGCTGTTTGTGCACGCAACATTTTATCCGTGTCTGTGTGCATGTGTGCTGTCAAAATCGTAACTCGACATTTACAGCTTTAGAGCACAATAAATGGCGATAAATAAAACTAATTGGATATAGCTAAAGGAATAATTTTCCAGCTCATGCATTTATCAATATGTCTCAAAGTATCTTGCAAGACCCTCATTTTTCAAGATTAAACGAAAAAAAAAAGAAACATGATCCGTGATATACAAAACTATCCCAGCGGGGTTCTACTACTTTGGTCCGTACTCAATAAGCCTTTCTTCTCTGGCGTTCAATACTCAAGCATTGTCCCAACTTGCTTGCGAAGCCATATTGCCAATGTCCAAGAAAAAAATTAGCTCTGCAAAGAAGGCTAATTCTTCTAGTAATATGGGTCGTTTCATCTTTTACTCTTTAGCGTTAATAGTCGGCTGTTGCGCGGTAGCAGTCGTGTTGTTCGAGACAGAAGCAGGACTGGAGTTAGTGGCCAAAGTTCGAGGCAAACACGCACTCAATGCTCAAGCGAAATCTCAGCAGAGAGAAGCAGAACAACCTGAGAGTAAAATAAACAAGGACAACCGTGGGTCAATGAGAGAGGGGGCAGAGAAATCACGCGAAAACGCGCCATTGCACTCGGATAAGGATTTGAATAGCGGTAGAGACACGTCAGCAAAACAAAATGAGGAGTTCTTCGAGTCGAGAAACGAGGATAACAGCGACAATAGCAAGCCAAGTGAAGAAAACACGGTTAGAGAATCAGAAACTGTCAATGAAAATCAAAAAGAGTCCGTAGACAAAGTTGAACCTGAAGAGCAAGCAGCGCCGAGTATGAACAACGTTGAAGAGATGGAAACATGGGAGGAAATTGATGAGGAACTAGATGCAGAGGAAAAGGTAGGAGAACAAGAAAAACCCGTTGAAGAACAGGATGAACCAGTTGCAGTAGAAGATAAACAGGGTGATGAACAGGTTGAGGAGCAATTTGAACCGGTTGTAGAACAAGATAAACCGGTTGAAGAACAGGATGACCCAATTGCAGCAGAAGATGAACAGGTTGAAGAACAAGTTGAACCGGTTGAAAAACAAGATAAACCCGTTGAAGAACAGTTTAATCGAGTTGAAGAACAGCAAAATCCAGTTGATGAACACGTAGAGGAGCAGGTTAGACCAGTTGTGGAAATGGACAAACCGGATGAGGAACCTGTTATGGAACAAGATGAGAAAGTTGAAGAACGTGTTCTTTCAGAAGATGCAAAGGAACCTGGTGAAGGAGAAACGGAACAAAAGGAACAAGATGAGAATAGGAATATAGAAGTGAATGTCGATGAAACACAACAAGAGGAAGGTATTGGAGTTGGTGATAGTTTGGAAGATCTCGAAGAACAGAGAGCAAACGACTTGTGGAAAAAAGAGCAAGCAGAAGAGCAACTCGAGAAGGAAGAAGAACGCTATGAACCAATATCTGAACCAGAGGGTCCACCCATTGACCAGAGTCCCTTGCAAGCACGACGAGGCTTGAGAGGAGATTATGGCGGAAAAGGTAAAATTTTGATTGCATCTTTCTTTCATAAATTAGAATTGGTTGGACTCGAGATTAGTTAAGAGTGAGGAAAAGACACAGCGTGAACATAGTTTCTAAGCGGTGATAGAAAGCCAAAAATATATCAGTGACTCAATGCTAACGTCATAAACAGCGGGTTTCTAAAGTAGTTTCTACTCAAGAAAATTTTCCGCAGAATAGGAACAGACGTGAAATTCTTTTTTTAATATGTTAACATGGTTGCTCACAAACCAAAGATGTAATTATAAACAGCTAATATTTAGTAATAGCCATTGTAGTCGGGTTTTTTTTTGGTTTAGATTGCCAAGACGTGAATAAGAATTGTGTTGGCTGGTCAAGGATAGGCGAATGCGATAAAAACCCTGTTTGGATGCACGTGAATTGCAAGAAGAGTTGTAACGTTTGCAGTAAGTAGAAGTAGTTTAAGTCTCATACGGCAGCGAATGGTGATCAACTCTACTAATTTATACTCTTACAAGAGCAGGCAACTCAAATTGAACTTTTCCTTTTTCTCTAGGCTGTAGTGACAATGATGTGAAATGTGAGGCATGGGCCAAACAAGGTGAATGCAAGAAAAATCCTGAATGGATGAACAAGAATTGCATGAAAAGTTGTCAACAATGCTGAATAGAGCAAAGACTGCACTTTGAACTATAGTACACAGACAGACTTAGGTATTTAAATCTAGAAATGTACGCAAAAAGCTGCGAAACAAGTTTAATGAACTTCCATTCCTCATTAATGAAGGCGACACTTTGTCAGCCGAAACACTTCAGTCTGATGACAAGCTTGAGCATCGCATGAACAAAACTATTAATCATGGTGAACAGCTTGATTACCTAACCCTGAAAAGAACTATTTAAACACTTAATAGGACTTAAGAGCTTAGTAATATTTAAGAAACACTATGCATTTCGGCAGACCTCTGCTCAGATGTATAGCCTGCTACAGGCCCGTTTACACGGGCGATGTTTGCTGCGAGTTTTTTCCGATTAGCGTATGTGATCGAGTAGGTAAACTAGCGAGTGCATTAGAAACATTATTGGACCAAGTATATTCGCCACTAATCCACTCTATCACATCGTTCAACACGAGAAAACTCGCAGCAAATAACGCCTGTGTAAACTGGCCTTTAAATGTTAGTGAGTGTTCAAACAGTTCTTTTCAGTACTTTTTTCATGTGATTAATTTTGTAACGGATACGGAAGTACTGAAAGAAATGTAGTCAATGTTGAGAATAAATTCACGCTGCCGTGTTTTTGTGAATCAAATTGCAGTTCTTGCGCATACAAGCCAAATGGTTTGCACGACCAACAAGTTTTTGTGAACAAGCCATTTGCTTGACGTTTCAGTATTCTATGCAATGTTATAATAGAATATAGCGCATTATAGTTTGGTTGTATTTTATTGTTTAAAACTTTTCCTGACTTCTGTTTTAATTTTGGATATTTACAATGTATTACCATTTATTAATGACCACTTGAGTTTAAAGTTTATAACGGACGCTCGTTTATGATTTGAATAAAGTTACAAAAGTCCATCTCGTTTAAACCAAGGAATTTGTTGGTTATTTGTGTTGCTTAAATACTGCACGGTCCCTGCAAACGGATCAAATTTAAAGGCGTTATTACCACAAGCTAACATAGGTTTGCCCCACTATGATACAACAGCGTACAATGGGTTGTCAGCTAGCGACACAAGAATGAAATTGATCACCACAGTTTAAAAAGAGCCCGCTAATGTAAGTAAATTGCAAAGTATGGTTGCAAAATATTGTAAGATACGGAAAGTATAGCCTTGTGAAGTTTGAAAATTTTGTATATTTTGTTATTGCGTGCAGTCAGAATAGCCAATTTTAGGTCGAGACTTTTTTCCCGCACGTAATGCAAAAATACACAAAGTTTGCAAACTTCACAGAGCTAGATTTTGCACATTTTACAACCTTTCGCAACCAAATGTTGCCATTTTATTTTTTAAGCTGTGGTGATGGATATCGCTTCCCTTGTCTGGGTTTAGTCGAACGCTGGTATTGGCCATAGCCGGGTCATACACGTTACGTCATCGGCGCCATGTTGGATGAATTCGGCAAAGGCTTTTCCAATTCAAATTTCAAAATTCACATTTCATCCAATATGGCGAAAATCCCTTTGAATCGCAAGAGAATTGCCTATACACCACTCAAGACTAAGATACCATATCGCATGCAATTATACAATACTGCAAAAAATGCCTTTTTACCTGAGTGACTGTCATTGCATTCGTATCCATCTCCAACAAACCCAGGCAGACATTGACAAATATTGTCCACGCACATCGCCTTGGTTGGGTGACACATGATGCATACTTTAGTCCCAAAAAATAAAGATAATTTTAGATTTAACCGCATTGTAACGAAGCGTATGTCTTTTTTAAAGTTGCACGCCAGTTCCGCATTTTTTAACTCGTTCGTACACGCTCGCAAAAGTTTAAACTGTAATGAGACTTGTCTTAGGCCCAGTTTACACTGTCAAAGTTTCTGTGATCAAAGTGGAAATTTCGGAT
>JAODVQ020326200.1:0-11978 GCA_025400075.2 Phenganax stokvisi
ATAAGCCCGGTTAACCGGGCCAGCCCGGCTAGCCGGGCTCATGTAAACAGCCCCTGATTCTGATTCCAAAGTGTATTATTGTTGGTTAGACTTAGATATAGTTGCTCTAGAAGTTGTTTGTCGTTTCGAAAGCAGTTCCAGACACATAATTGCTCTATGTGGAAATATGAACATGGAAGAAGATAAATGACAGGAAAACATTTATATGCCCATTTTTTAAGTTCAAAATATGGTTTGGGTGACGTCAAGGTTATCATTATTGATACAACCAAGATAGGTAACCCAACACAAAGGTAGGCGTTTGGGGCATACAAATTAGAGGTCTTTTCTACCTAGAAGGATTGAGTATATGTACAAAATTTGAATAAACAAATTTATTTGAATCTTAAAGTTTAGTTGCGATCAATTTATATGGATATTTTATTAAACTGGCCCGAAGAAGGATTTGTTATATTATTAGCATTCTGGCAAATGTGAGTTAGGAAAACTTTCACACTAATTAAATACTCAGCTGTTAAAGTACTCTCGCTACATTAAATTCAAAGTTTGTGAGGATCCTTATCTGTTGGAATGTCGTTTCAAAAACTGTCTAGTCACGCTTAGCTATCGCTTAGCAAATCTCTCAGCTATTGCGTCAACCTTTTCCGATAGAAATAAACATGTTTTTTATATTCTAACAAGACGTAATGAAAACAAATAGTTAAAGTTGAAATATCAGGCCAATCGGAAGTAAATTACAATTGGAGGGGAGGAGCGGCTGAACCAGCCAATTCTAATCGTGTGCTCAAGATCCACCTTTACAAAAAACTTCAAAACTTACCGGCCGACCATAAATTCGGACAACTATATTTTGTCCAATGAAAGTGTGCGTCATCTACAAGTATGACAAAAGGTCGTAGGTAGTCTTTGCTCAATGTAGTTACCCCCTGCAGTCGAACTGACAGGGTCAGTTTTGAACAAGGGATTTAGAAAACCATAAATGGCAATAGAAATGAAAAGAATAATAGCATAAAAACACTCGACACATTTATCAAAGTGCAATGCATTCGAAATCAAATTATCTATCACACAACTGTCAGGAAAGTTATAGTTTCCAGTGAACATATGGTTCAACCGTGCGCAAATTTCACTACGAAAAGATGAAAGAGCACACCGTATAATTTGCAAAAAGATTTATTTCTAATAATATGGCAGAGATGTACATATACTGCTATATGTCAAGTCTAGTAATTCATGAAGTAATATTTTTTTCCGCAATTTCCTGTTATCCATTCGTAAATCCGTGCACATCCTTGAAAATAAATGGTTACCAACACTACAACGTGAAAGAAAAAGAAAATAAGAAAAGCAATCTTCGAGCAATCAACATTTGCACATCATCTGCTTATAGCGACTTGGTAAAATAACTTACTTTTACTTGGTAGCACTTGTTACGACAGCTCTTCCCACATCCATAACGTTGATTTTTGCAATTATTGCAGTATTTGGTAACATATGAACAATGAGGAGCGTAGTATGGTTGACGTTTTGTTCTCCAAACATAGCTTGGTCGTTTGCCATAGAAGTGCTTGCCACTTCTACGGATGTAGTGTTTGTATTTCACAATTCTGTATTTCAAGTCATTTCGGCATCTTTTGCTTTTGCCACATGCATAACTTTTGCAGACTCGTCGATAACAGTATTTTGGTTTGCACACAAGTTTGCATCGCCTACACAAGCGCTTTCGCACTAAATGAAAAAAACTACCATTCAATTTAAGCAAAGCACACCACACTACTATTCATGGAGTAATGGTTTGACGATTTGGCCAAGCTTTGTTGTATTCTTTGCTTAAACATTATAGAATTTTCTCATCAATCACTGGATGAAGATACAGTCATAAAAAATGTTGTTTCAAAACTCAATCAAAATCGTTGGTATGCTTACATTTTTTGTGTTTGTAAAAAAGCCTTAAATTTCTTCACGGCATGAGGTTGTCATGGCAGATATCAAGCTGTTTACATGAAGTACCTCCCTGTCTTACCGTGTATAGGATCGTTTTCAGCTTCGTCGTTGGCGACTTCAGTGGTCTCTTCTGAAAAATGGAAACAAATCCTTTCTATATATTCGATAATGTATTAGGGTGGTGAATACTTATTATAAATTCAGCTTGCACTGAAAACTTATAAGTCCAAATTTGAGACAGTGGATTTAGCTAACAGGAATTGGTGCTTTGCATGTGATCGTTTAAATCAAAACTAGGACGGAACTTATTCCTTATTTTATTTTCCGAACGGAGTCTGTTTTCTATCGTTTCATCATTATTGTTATCGAAAAACTTGCTTTTTCAGGTGTTGAATTTTTATCACAAAAGCATTAGTATGTAGAGACTTGTTTTGTTTTATTCATAACCAATTATCAGCCGTATCATGCTGAATGTATTCAATTGGTTGTTTTAGATGTACTTATCTTCGTGAGAAGAGGTAAAAAATCTGTGGCAATCATTTGGTTATGTAAGAAAAGGATGTTAAAATTAAAATCACTACAAGGCATTACGATTGATCACTGTTATTCGAGCAATAACATTATAGTATATTTCAAAATTTCGAAACAAGTTTAATTTACCTTCGTCCTGTTCGGATTCTTCATCGCTACTTTCTTCGTCAGATTCTGCGTTATCTTCGTCAGACTCCGTTTGTTCTTCCGCAGAAACCGTCTGATTTTCGTCAGCTTCTACAGGGGCCTCAGGTGCATCTTCAACTTTTGGGGCATCATCGAGTGCGGCTGTTTCTTTTTCCGCGTGAGCTATAAGTATAAACAAATGTTCTAATTGGTCTACAGCTAAGACATTTTGCGAGATCTTGCCACAGCGTGGATAATAGCATAATTTTATGTAGTTCTAGTGCACACTAGAATAGAATTTAGACTTCTTTTTGTAAATCCGTCCGAGTGGATGACAAATACGCTAAGAAAGTGAAGAATAGTGTAACTTTATGTTTTGTGTGTGAATCAGTATTTTAGAAGTTTCCGTAAATGTAGTCCCACTCCAGCAAATGAATCGTTGTTTATCATATGCACTTGAGCAATTGGGGGGGGGGGTGTTTATAGGCCCAGGCACCCGGACTTGCCAACTTTGCTGAGATCTAACATCACAATGTAATTTATAGTACATTTACATCCCGTTTCTACAGCAAACGGGCCAGCCCGGCCGGCCGAGTTTTCAGTTTTTGAAGCGCGGATATCGGCTAGGCGGGCAGGCTATTTTCTCACATAAACTCACTGACTCAGGCAAGCTCGCTTGTTTGGGCAAGAAAACAAATTATTACGCATGCTCAGCCACACCTGTTGTTATTTTGAGATGGCGGAGTTTAATGAATCAATCGCAAATGTCTATTTACGATAAAAAGCCTGAGAGAGCAAAGGTTGAGCAATTTAGATGGGATTCCTAAGTTTTGGATGGGAAACTGCAGTCTTTTTGCTTTATTCAATTTTGGAAGATAAAAATTTAGTTTACTAAGCCATCAAAATAGTATTCCTTTGCTTCTGGTAGACCTGCCATCAGTAGAACTAAGAGACCACATAACTGCATGACAAATGTGATAACTATCGCATTTTGCGTCCTAATTGAACTAAACATTCCATGTACTATATTTGTATTAGGTGCTGTTTTGAATAAACATTTACCGCGTAAAGATAGCCAACCTAACCGAGCTGAAAAATTGTCATGCAAAACTTTTCAGAAACTTGCCAAGGAAAACCTGTCAGTAGTACACACACGTGCAAATGAACTGATACTAAAATCTTGTCAATGAAAACGCGCTCGTTGTTCGCATAAGGAAAGGAACCATTAAGATTAGGAAAGCTTGTCAAGGCAAACTTAGTTGTACTCACGAGTAAATTATACAATTAAACTTGTCAAGAAAGCTGACCGGCCCTGATAATATCCTTTCTTTTTTATTATAAAAAATATATGCATTACTTACCGAAAACACAAGCTGAAAACAGCAAAAGAAAGCAAAACAAAATAGAAGTCTTCATCTTTCTTCTTAATTCTTTTTTTTAGGCTGTTTAGTTTCGCAAGCCAAAAGCGAACTGATGAACAGCTCAAACTCGACCCTTTTTATAGTAATGGCTAAGAGTCATTGCCATAGTCTTCTTAACTTTGGGTCAAAAATTTGTAGCACTTGAGAATAAACCAACCCAGAAATACGGCAATGCCACAATAAAACGTGTCTTTCAGTTGCATCAGGTCAAGTGGGGTATAAACCGGAAAACTCTGAATAGACCAGTTGAAACGTCAGCTCAAGACATTTGTAAGGGCACTTCTTGTTCCATTATAAGGTCAACAGGCTTGAGATCCAAAAAAAAATTTAAGCATTCATATGATACTTTGCCAGTAAATAGGCAAATAAACAGTATATTCATAAGTGGTTTAAAATTAAAAACAGAAGAATTGCATGTTATTGCTGCTATAAAATTGATTTGATTTGTGAAATTTATTCTTAATTCATTTAATATCGAAGGCTCCACACACATGTTTATTAATTATCGTGGAACAGTATAAATGACCTGAAAGTGGTAAATTTGCAGTTGTCATGAGAGAATGATGTCAATTTGACTATTCTAATCTTACTGCTAATAGGAAACTTGAACGAAGTAACTGTGGCTGTGATTAAAATGCGTGCCCTTTGAAAGTTTCAAAGTTCATTACCATTATTGCTTACAAAACTTACTGAAACTCACCTATGTGTGTGTAGTATAATACGTCTGTATACAAATTCTGCATGTATCAGCGTTGTAGCCATGCATATATATGGCTTCAAATTTTGTCTTGAAAGAATTGCTTGACTCCCAGCGAGAATGCTATGAAAAACTGTGAAAAACTGAAAAAAGAGCTAAGGTATATGATGATGTAGCATGGCATACATAGTACATACTTGAATGTTATGCAGGCATGCAGAAGCTGAACTGCGTGCTTTCGTATCGACCATTATATTTGAGCTATATGAATTGTTTGTAAACTGCAATATCTATACTATATTTCTTGAATAACTACAATAGTTCTAATTCAGCGAAGGCAATCAATCACCTCAACGAGAAAGAACATACCAATATTAGTAATCTGCACAGTTGGTCGAAAAATGTTGTAAAATACGGAAAATGCAGCCCTGAGAAGTTGGCATGCAAATTTTGTATATTTTTGTATTACGGGCCGAAATTGTTAACTATTTGGTCTCCGCAAATTTCCGCGCATAATACAAAAGTATACAAAATCTGCCTACCTCGATTGCAGGGCTTATTTTCTGTATTTCATAACATTTCGCGACCAAATTTTGCAGTTTTACTAATTTTGGTATATTCTTTCTGGAAATTCTCTTTTCTTTGCCTAGGTGAAAAATTAGTCTATATATTTGCGGCACGCAAAGACTATTTAAAACACATTGTGGACGGTTGCAAAAATTGTTCTGAATTTTTTAGCGATGTCATCGCGTACACCATCTTCTTTAGGCACATGTATTGTATGGACAATCACTTTAATGCTTTAGTGTCTTTAGATTATTTGTTTGGGTTGAACATGATTTATTTCCGATTGAAAACGCTCTTTTCAACTTTTTTGATGGAAGTGTTTAGTTTTATACGAAGACTTTTAAAATAATATGCTCTTCCTAACATCATAGCTTTAAGCATATGCATGGAGGAGGCGGAGGCCACAAATGTCAAATGTATGGACAAAGTTTGATTACCACAATTTCGTAGAGCCTGATATATCATGCTTGAATAGATATTATTTTATTGAATATTTTCTGTGATCTCTCAAATCTATCTGTCCATAATATTTTTAAGAATAGTGAACTACAGCTTTCTGTTATCGATGTCAAACCTAATGCAAGTAAAATAATCTATGCGGCAGAGCGGCTCTTCACAGCAGCTATATATGTAACCTTTGCTAAGTGCGAACCAAAATTACGGTACAAATTCGAGCCAAAGTTGCTTTTATGCTTTTCCTTCCTGTACATCGGATCTACTTCCCTATTTCTGCATGCTAGATGTTGCAATTTCACGTAGCTAGTTCAGTGGGCCCATGTTAATTAAAGTTGAGTCTCTTCCCAGTTAATTGTGGGATATTTCGGGCTAGCGATGAGTTTCCCTAGCCATTTTATTAATATCTTTCAAAATTATTGAACATAAACAAAAATTAATGACACTAAAGCTTTATACATATATGTTCAAATTATTCTGCCCACTGAAGGGGAGGGCACAAATAACGCCAAATATCCGCGTGTAAGCTCGATGTAGCATGGGGAGGAGGTGGAATTTAAAATTTCCAGAGATCTTGACTCGCCAAAGACACTGAAGTGAATGACTTCCAAGTACTTGCATGCATGGAATAGCTTTTTGTCGTCTTGGGTACAATCATTTACTGATACATCAATCTGGTTTATCTAATGTTGTGTCAGCCTTTGGCAACTTATTATCTACGGAAACGATTTTTCTAATCCAGATATTCTTTTATGCTATTTACATAATCTTAACTGCTATATTACACAGTGCGGGAAAAGCATAAAATCCCTATTTATCGCAAATATTTTATTTATTTCTAAGTTTTTTAACAGTTTCTTAAGTGAATATAAGTTTTTTTCAATATCTGAATCTATTACTATAACAATTCAGTTCATAGAACCGTTGTCAAAGTTTGACTTAGTCAAAACAGAAGTCATGCACCGTTTTATCACTGTATCAGTAAACACACTATAAGTTAAGCTTGTTGCTCTTTCATAAAATTCCGAACTCCATCACCATTTGCTGCCTCGCCAGGGATATTATAAGGCCGCTTAGCAATATAACACGCAGGAGTCAACTTTAAAAATTTATGCTCATGCATGTAATGTCAAAGCATTGAACATTTTCTTGCAGTCAGTGATGATGCAGAATTTCATTATAGTTCATTTTATGTCTATAATATTGCAAAATAAGATGAAATAAAGAAGAGGGCCATTTTGGTATGAAAAAATATTGTCTTTTATGGGAAACTGTTTAAAATAAATTAGCATGCATGCTGTGTAATGACACGCAACGGAGTGATAGCCAAAACAAGTGTTCTAAAATAACTGCACGGTGAAAAATGCTAAGTTATACCTCGAATAAAAATAACATCATCTTAAACACAAAACAATTGTTTTCTTTGTCTGAAAATGTTTCTCAAGGTTGGACATTAGTCATGGTCATGTTTTCATCCTTCTGAGTGGCACTCCATGGAGTTAAAGCACCACTCAAGGTCTGTTTAGTCAAAGTGAACTGTCAATAAACTTCTGAGTTTAACATCCGTGCATTTATTATTACTGCATTGTCTGTGAGGCTTACAGTAAAAGGTCGATTGATGCTAGTCGAACAAGCGAAGACTCGTTAGATTTTTTTGCAAATAGCTAAAGACTTTAGTATGAAAATATTCATTTGCTGATACTTTTTAAAAAGTACTGCTTTCAATTAAAAGTCGCATCTATAAAATCAGAAAAAACTAATTGGCACGACGGTGTTTGGCCGAGCATTTACAGCACAAATGAATACATGGCGAAGTTTCTTAATGTCTTTTCAATAGTTTGTGAAATGAAATAATCTACATCCACACAGTTGTTTCATTTTCAATGCCTTAATATATATGTTTTACGTTATTGTAAAATGTTTTGTGTTACCAAAACGTGCGGGAACTACGAAGTTTTGCGAAAAAAAACACAAAGCAACCGTAACAGTGGAAATAGAAAAATTTTGAGTATGTTTTCTTTTCTTGACTTGAGTGATCATAAGAATAGGTTGTGGTGACCATGAGTCATGCCCGCATTGTTTGTAGTTCAGTGCGTATCAATTTATTTCAAAACGTTTCTAATAAAACTAATCTATAAAGAAACGCATAAATTTTTTGCTTCAAGATTGACGTTTAAAGTGCTTATATGACCTGTGAGATCTATACGGGTTCGAGAGCGCAAAAAATTACTTAATAAGTTCTACATATATAGGTTTTTGATTTAGTTTGATATTTTCTTTGATATGGCGCCTCAAACATAGTATTGAAAGAATCTGTGGTGCTGGGGGTACTGGGACTCAGGAACCAACATTGTGTCAAGTACTCATCAAGTACTATAAAACAAATTGCAGTTTTATGCGGCAGTAAACCAAAACATCAGTAACTGTGGAAAAAACGTCATTTCTAACTCAGATTCATCGGCTACTTTTGACGTGAAAGCGGCATGCCATTCCTAAGACCCAGGCCTTCAGCAGCACGGACGTTTTGCGAAAAGGTAAAACTTGGTCTGTTTCAGGCACAATCTTAGAAACTATTGACTAATTTTTTACGCTCTTTTCGAACCCGTGTAGACCTCACAGGTCATATGGGCACTTGAACAAGGATGATGCCAAGCAGTTTTGAACAGCCAACCGAGTGGCGCATCTAGCGAAAAATTTCTGGTCACGCTTTGTACCTGTGACGATTGTGCCTCGCAAATATGCACCATGGTTGGGACTGAGGCTGGAAAATTTTCAATATTTAGACCCTCTAAAACCTCAGAAACAGCCATTTTAGAGCTAAGTATATGTCCATCTATACAACCAGTTCGGTCACTTTAGCTCGGAACCTTACGGAAATTCATGAACATGAGGTGCAAAACCATAGGTCTGCCTTATAAGCACACATGTGCAATTTTGCCTCCTCGTGCTTTGTGCAATCGGATAGAAAATTCTTCATATTATTGAAGCCAGTCTGTGTCCTTGACAAGACAAAACAAAAGACATGGCCAGGAAAAACATAGTCTTTTGGTTGGAAACACTATCACAGAGCCAATGTTTCTGCTTAAAGCTTTTATCTCTCGTAATTGCTTGTAAGTTTGGCATTGGCCGTTGCTTCATAATAGATGCCGAACGAAAGAAGGTTTCTTTAGCAAATCACTATAATATCAGCTTAAGTAGATGCTTTCACACTAACTGAAGCCATTTTTATGTAAAGTGATAAAACGTGATCAAAGTTATTCGAACGTGAATCTCGAATGAAGAGAAATTATATCTCGGAGGCTCAGGTCCGACTCTGGAAAATGAGCGTGACTATATGTTGCAAAACATTGCGTTGAGTATGATCAGTCTCCATTAACCAATCGGATTGGGAATACGTCTAGTATAAAATAATATTACTTGGTCGGGCTGAATTTTGAGAGCCCGACCAAGTTGAGAAAAGTATGGAACTGGGGGCCAGATAGTTTATTGTCTCGGACAAACTTCTTACAAGTATTTTCTCTCATCTTTCAGTCAATGATTCAAGACCCCCTCTGCACAACGATTTCTTGCATGATGAACCAGGGCTAATAGTTTTAAGGCTTGTTTTTGAATTTTTTCTATGTTTGCATGAGCAGGGATTGCCCACCCACAGATGGCAGCATACTCAAGAATAGGTCTAATTGACGAGCAATGTATGTATAACAAATTCTGACATCCGATCAACGCACTTTTCGGATTGCACGCAGATATAGACGTTTACTTGCTTTCTTGATGACAATGTAGGTTCAAGGTGAGATCATCACTTAAGTATACGCTAATTAGCTTGTATGATATTACCCTTTCTATTGTGTTTATACCAAGTTAGTCCTGAAATGGCACTCTATTGTAGAAAATCGATAATTATTTCGTTACTAGCATTTTTGTTGGGTTCGTTTGCATGTTTCTTGTACTAGCGTATTTACAAGTATGGTAAACTAACAAAGAGGTAACGCTGGGAGAATATCTTGGGGGTAATTTCAATAGTTGTTATTTCATCCACAAGTTTTGTTTTAAGAGTCCAGTGACGCAGTTCACTGATCATAAGTGTAGCAAATAAAATAAGGCCTACTTTTCTGCTCCGGGGTGTATCCTATGGAGCTGAAGATAATATCTGAAGGAAGTGCCCTTATCTGCTGCTGGGCATCACAATGTAATAAAAAACATGACCAATGTTGAGTTGAAAAGATGTATTCTAGACCGAAATCCTCATTGGGCTACCACTGATTATACTGTCAGTTCTACAAGAGAATATACATGTCTAATAGATAGTCTTAATGGCAGTAGTCCAGATGTAATATTTTTGCTGATTTTTATCAGTCCCACGTCCTTCAGATTATTGTATGATGGCATTATTTATCAAATATTCCAAGCAAGAATATAGTGTAGAAAGATTTAAAATTTGACGCTCAGGAGGACTGCATCCTGTTTTCTCAATAAATGTATTTATTTTGCTTTCTCTCAGCTAGCGCTTTTGGTAAGGTTAGGCTCAAAACCTGCAGTCAATCCAACGATGTAAAGATGGTTGATTGTAGTGGAAATAAGTAGGTCGGTACATTGTTCATTTGTTGTTACAATTGAAGAAAAGGGATGATCAGGAAGATCAACGAACACTTTACAAAATTTTTTGAAAGAAAACTTAGTATGGAGCCATGCTTCCAAGTAAAGTGCGCTTTAGATAATGTTGACAATTAGCAACCATGTGCAGGGAGAGTTTCAGGGCGTAAACAGAACGAGGATAAAATTGAAAAGTCCTTTTCTTTCTTAATATCTATACCGTAAAATCTTTACAAACAAGAATTACTGTAGCCAGCACTAACTATGTTTACATAGGCATCCTAACTATGTTTTGGTAAAAAAAAACTATGCGAGAAATTATTCTGAAAATAAGTTACACATTCTGTATATTATGTACTTGCTAATATAATTCTGGTGAGTTCCACTATTTATCTCTCATGCAATATAGATGAAAACTAGTCCTTATATAACATATAGTTCTCTCACAAGATACTTCTTTTGAACACGTCATAATTCATATTTGTATCTAAAAGCTCATAAAAGTCTTTGCATTCCTTAACAATTATATTCATGAGACCATAAACAGGTTAGAGTAGCAGAGCTCACTAGATCGTAATATCAAACAGTTACACACTGAGGTCTTTGTAACGTGCCATTTTTCTTCTACATTTGTTTCGTAGCCAATGGTCAGCTCCACTACGCACGCTTTGTCTTTGCTGCTCTTTGCAACAATCATATCAGGTAGATTATACAGTCTGGTTCCACCGGACGAGCTTTCAAATCCTTCAATGGCAGCATACAGGCCTGACGAGAGTGGACGAGGTCAGCCTCGTCTTTGGTCAGGGGCCCATGACCAAAAGGAGCCTATCTTTTAGCAAAGATCGTATATTATATTTCCGATTATATTAACTGAAAAGCGCCATTTTGTATTTAAATACGAAAGAAATGCAGTTTTAGAACAACTAGTATAATCTTCTACAGCCACTTTATTGTTTTATGACAGTTGACCTTAACGGTGTATGTACACTTTAGAAATTTAAAAAGCGAAGTGACGTCTATTGACAGGCAGGTATGATACAAGATGATACATGATATTATATTTTTCGTTGTGTTAAAATTTTATAACATTAGGTGTTTTTCTCGTCATCTTTTTTGATTAATTTATACCTTAAGCCTCCAATGAATTCTGGTAAAATGTACGTATTACCATCTTTTCGTTATGGTCAATTTGTGACACAAATCACATAACAGCAACAACAAATGTGCCACGTGCGTAAAAAGAAAAGACAAAGTTAATTTAGAAGGTAAAATCCGGGGAGGGAGCTGGAAAGGGCCCATAAAGTTTATTTGACTAGGGGCCCAAAATTTCTCTCGACGGTCCTACCAGCATAGATCAGGAAGTCTTTCTCGATGCTAGATAAGTATTTGTCACGTGATGGCACATTGGACACTTGGAAAGAAACGAAATTCTAAGCTATATGAAAGTTGCTTGCCTTATAAGATATGAAATAAATAAAAGCAAACTAGTTAACTACATAAATTGAAGTTGACAAATAAATAAACATGTAAGTATGATTTTATGCCGACCTTCAAAAGAATATAGAATTTCTCCGGCATTTATGAAACTTAGTGATATAACTTGCGAGTCTCCAGTTATGTTAAATAACCAACCTGTCCCTCGAGTC
>JAODVQ020326305.1:0-31220 GCA_025400075.2 Phenganax stokvisi
CCGCGCGTAATAGAAAAATATGCAAAATTTGCCAACTTTGCACGGCTATATTTTCCTTATTTTGCAACGTTTCGCATCAAAACTTGGCAGTTTTACTAAATTTAGGATGCTCTTTCAGGCTGTGGTAAAAGACTTTCCTTGTTCAAAATTTTTTGAAATTTTGTCTATAAGGTGTGCCGTGTAACGAGGCTGTTGACGCCGCAAGGAAATGTCTAGAAAATAATTATAATGCAATTGTCAATATGTGTTATTGGAATTGTCTTGTGTAATTGTCATGAGCAGAAGAACTCATTTTGTGCTTATTATCACGTAATACAAAATCGAATGCTTTACTTCGATTTCCTTAATGATTTATTAATTCAAAACTTATAACAGATCAATCAGTGGTCGAGTTATGAACAATTTAAAAAAACAGGTACGTCTCAACCATCTGTGATATTCTTATTACGCCATTTTTCTCTGGGACATAATCTGAATTCATAACCAGCGTAGATATGTCGGAAATTCATGATGCCCTATTGTTAGGTCTAAGAGTTGACTTACATTATGTAGGTGCTCTTACTTGGCTGATCCTGGATAAAGACAGCGTACATCTGGATAATATCAACCTCGTGCGAAACTCCCGCTTGCTGATACTCGGTCCCAGGCCATCCCAGGTGAACGTAAACACAGTGTCAAGTGACAGCACCGGTCAAATTTTTGTCGCTCCTTCCCAGGCTTTGCACGTGAAAACCCAGCTTTCGCCATGTCTTGTGTCGTTCAACTTCAGCGTGTTGAAGTTTGGTGACAAGATTGGAAGTAAAGTGAATATACAGAGAACACTAGAGGTGTACGGAAGACTGGACTTGAGCTTTAGACCAAATATTGAGATGGGAATCTTTGGGGGAACATTTATTATGCAACCCGGATCATTACCTGCTCAACTTGACTTCAATAATTTTGTCATAAATGATGGTCCTGGATATCAAGTTCACTTGCTTCAAAATCGAGATACAAAAATTATGAATGTAGCTGGAGGACAGTTTAAGTTGGGCAAAAGTTCGACATTCACCTGCAGTTCCCCTCTGACGTTGTTAGCAAAACATGTAACTATCAACGGTAATTTGAGATCTTCCACCTTAACTCACGCTGTTTGGGACTCTTTGTCCGTAAAAATATCAGGATCACTGAGTGCTCAAATTTCGAGCAACGCATTTAAAGTGAACAATGTTATTGTAGAAGGCAGTCTTACTTTACGTAATTCCAAAATTTCAATGAACGTAAATGATCTCACCATATCTGGAAGCCTTACTGTTGCAGGCGAAGAGAAGTTGTTTGATCAAAGAGGTGCTTCAAATGTCAACATCAATGTCCTAAAGAGCGGAGTGTTTAAAATTCTCGGAAATTCTAATAACTCGGAAATTGGTGCAAGACAAGTGAACGTGTTTGGTCAGTTTTTGCCTGGATTAATAATACCATCTGGCGGTTGGAATAGTATCCGTATCATGCAAGGAGGTTCAATGGTTGTTAAATTTAATGGACATTTACGAATAGACAATCTTGAAGTTTCCGGTAACTTGCAAGTACTTGGTTTGGTAAACATCAGTGGCCTAACTACAGAACGCACGACAAGCATTCATGTTGGAACTGGTGGAGTGTTCGCTCTAAATTCTCAGAAAGATGCTGGGGAGTCCATCATTCGCTGCTCCGAGTTGGTAGCTGATGGAACGTTTCTAACTGGGCGTGTTACTTCTGAAGAGGGCTGGAACCGAGTAAGCATTGGTCCTCGGGGAAATTTTAAGGCTGAGTTAACAGAAGAACTTTATACCGATGAAATAACGGTGTCAGGGAATTTTGAAATTGCAAAAAATGTTCTCATTCGTGGTTATAGCGATGAAAGAATGAACAAGCTGATAGTGAATTCACAAGGACGATTTATTGTGGACCCTCAACAAACTGGAATTTCACGTCTGAAAATCGCAGTTGTGGAGATCAACGGACATTTCTCGACAGGGAAGACATCGACAGACAAAGGATGGGATCGTCTCACTGTGCGAGGCCGCATGAATATATTTTTTGCTTCCGAGTTTCTTGTAGATAACTTGCAAATTTCGGGAATCTTGGAAGTTGCAAATAATATTTCAATGAGGGGTCTAAGCAGACAAAGAATCTCCAGAGTTGCCGTCAATGCAGGAGGAGCACTGACTTTGAGTTCTCAGAAAAGTGGAATATCATATCTCAGAATATCAGTTGTGGAAATTAATGGGCAGTTTCTGATTGGTGAAGCTTCGACCGTTGAAGGATGGAATAGTCTAACTATTCAACCGCAAGGAAACATGAATGCTAAACTTGTTACCGATTTCCAAGTCGATAAACTGGAAGTTTCTGGAAATTTACAGATTCAGAACGCCATAACTATTCGAGGTTTCAGTGAAAATCGCACCCGAGATTTAGTCATCAACAGTGGCGGAGCGATTACTCTTGACTCAATAAAGACTTCCAAAGTTTCAACAATCAGCGCTTATAACGTCAGTGTTAACGGTCGATGTGATGCAGGGTTAGTAACACCTGCTGGGGGATGGAATTTCTTTAGTATTGGTTCCCAAGGCAGTATGACTATTGGATTTAATAGCGAATTACGAGTGGACAATGTTATTATTTCAGGATATTTGAATGTGATGAATGAAGTGACAATTGTAGGATACAGCTTTTCCAAGACGTCAGAGATTAGACTTGAAACTGGCAGCTCTGTGAAATTCATGTCAAGAAACTACGATGTAAGTTGCAGGGAGAAGCGATCTTATTCTGAAATTAGAGTTGTTCAATTTGTGATAAAAGGTCTCTTGCAAGCTGGTCCGTTATCTGTCCATGATGGTATTCAATCTTTCAGTATCTCTGAGACAGGAAATTTTCAGGTTTATCCTGTAGGAGAATTCTGGTTTAACCAGTTCAACATTAATGGGCGAATGACGTCACATCGTGACATAATATTGGAAGGTCGACATAACATGCCTATTCCGCATGCGCGGTTTGGTCCAAGAGCCGATGTGATCTTGGGAAGATGTTTTAATAATTCGCGGCTTATTGCAACTCGAGTTACAGTCGCTGGTAAAGTCGTCACAGACCTTCTTACCATTGGTGAAAACTGGCTAGAACTAACCGTTACTGGAACATTTGAATTTATTCCCGCTTCTACATTTAACATCACAAAGACCGTTATTAATGGGACATGGAAAAGCGTGAAACCATTTCGTGATGACATTCCGTTGCTAGGCAATACATTGGTCGTCAACTACGGTGGGCTGCTCCGTCTGAACTATCAAGCAAGGCTAGATAACCTGAGTATGGGTAGCTACCCATCGACAATCCAAATGATGACTTCCATTTTCATACATGGACGTTTTCAAGCTGGTTCAGCAAACATGTTTACTGATAATCTAGTAATATCTGATCATGGGTTGCTTACAGTAGACTGGGGTGGGTTTGCTAGTAGTATGGGGCCTGGGGCTGGTATATTGTCTACTGCAGGTTCATCAGGAGCCAGTCACGGAGGAAGAGGAGGGAAAGGTGGCGGCGTGTTATGCCGTAATTTGCCTTACGGATCTATCTATGCTAGAAGCACTTGGGGCAGTGGAGGTGGAGGTCAGCTAGGAGGTCGAGGAGGGGGAAAGGTTTACCTGGAAGTTCGAGGAAGAGTACAGGTAGATGGAAGAATACAAGCATCAGGAGAACTTGGCAAGGTAATATATAAGTGAAACGGATTAAGTCTTTGTATTGGTTCAGCCAGTTGACCATAAATTACACATCATTCCGACCACGATTTTTGCCTGAACCCTAGTTTTAATCTATCACAATTCAGCGCAATTTGTTTAATTTTCAGAACCAATGTTTTTTAATTCCAAAATTCATAGATAGATCCAAATATCCCTCTCATGTCCTCATACTAGTTATTACAACGTCAACTTTAAATGTCTTATCTTTGCCCATTTGAATTTTCAGTGCATTAAGGTGTTTCATTCTTTGCTTCCTTTCTTAGGGCTCAAATTCTGGTGGGGGAAGTGGAGGTTCCATTTGGATAAACTGTTCTCACTTCAATGGCAAGGGACACATTTCTGCTAATGGCGGGAATGGTTATAATGCAGGGGGTGGGGGTGCTGGTGGCCGCATTACTGTCAATTACCAGGATGGGAAATTTCATAGCGATCACACCTCTGCATACGGAGGGACAGCTAGCGGTAGTAACGCTGAAAATGGTGGCCCAGGAGTCGTGTATCTGTACGGACGAACACCATTGAACAAGAACTTAAGAGTAGACAACAGAGGAAGAAAAGCTTTGGTAGCGTAACATATCAATCTAATCCGTCCACAATTGACATTTGTGGTCTAAAGACAGCATTAGGAAAGAACGAGCTGGAAAATAGGCGTAGTCTAATTCTGCATTATTTCGTACATTATCGGCGTCTAAAATGCAGGCAATATTACCTTCAAATATTGTTAACTAATCTTTTTCAGGTTTCTCAAGGTCCAGATTTTGATCTGTTCAAGTCTTCAGGTATTTCATAAGTGATGATATATACCCTTAATCACTATTGCCTGTGTAATCATTTGCTGGAGGAAACTATTCATCTGTGATCTTTTTTTATCATGCACTTTTTCATCTGTGTTCTTGTTGATTTTGTATTCAACATCTGTATTTTCTCTCGCCTTAACTTTTTTGCTGCTCTCTTACTACATTTACTGCGAGCATGCACCACATATTTACCGAATGCAATGCATATTAACGTCATTATATCTTTTAGGAGCTGTGGCTTTTCTGCTTCCGACAGTGAGCAACTTCATTTTTGACTTCACATTTGTTGAAATCTACGGTGGAGCACATTTTTACATCGATGGTTTAGGAACAGAATTGACCACCCTACTTGTTCAAGGTGATGACACAGGTTACATTCACGTTGCTCCTGGTAACACACTGCGACTTACCGCTGAATCTACATACCGGCGTACGAACATCACGTGGGGTCCCATGATATACCAAAATGCATTTTTTATACTTCCGAAGGCCACTGTTGAATTTAGAGAAACGAAAAGTCTTGAGTATCCGGCGTTAGAGAGACCATCACATGTTGATATTTGGGGCCAAGTTATTGGTGACTTAGCACATTTGATGGTTGCTTATGGTGGGACGTTAACTTTCAAAGAAATAGCTCCAAGATCACTGACATTTGTTGGTATAACAATTCAAAAGAAGGGAAGACTGGTTTTCGAAAGTGAGTACGGTAACACAACAGACCGCTGGAATGTAACTCTGATTGCAGATGCTGGCCCATTGAGGCGCGATGGAAAACTGACCGTGGAAGGTGGTGGTGTTTTAGAGACTAGAATATTACGTATTTGGGCCGAATATATAGATGTACAATATGCAGGATTAATTCATTTGAATGGAAAGGGTCTCAACGCAGGTAACAAGTACATGAGTGTTAGTACCAGAGCAGTAATTCCGACAGCATGACTTTGTTCATCTCTAAATCTTACATACTCCACAAATAATAGAAAGAACTGCATTTCTCTATCACTATTCACCAAAAACTCAAGCAACATGACGTTATTTCCTTTGTCCTAGCAGGCTGCTGGTTGCTATAAGTGACGAATATAAATTCATCACCCATGGAACTATAAATTCAAGACTCATTGAAATATATAAGTTTCTGGTTTCCTTTCTAGGTCAAGGTCTTGGTGCAGGGAATTCAGCCGGTTCAGGCGCTAGCTATGGTGGCCGTGGTGGACTGGTAACAAGTGGTGGAACTCCTGGTAATCCTTATGGTTCTATTCGTCACCCTCAAATGTTCGGCAGTGGTGGAGGTAGTAGTCAGGGGAGTGAAGGTGGCGGAATTCTAGAACTGGAGGTGAATGGAGCACTCGTAGTAGATGGTATGTTTTTCTGTCGTCAGATACCAGAGTTTCATCTAAAAACGAGCATGGTAGTTCACCAAAAAATTTCTTTTGCCATCTTTAGGTGCTATCAATGCAAACGGAATGACGTCAAGCAATGGTGGGGGTAGTGGTGGTAGTATATTAGTCACTACGAGAGCACTTGAAGGGTCTGGTCAAATCACTGTGAATGGTGGAAGTGGATCTACTGGGGGTGGTTCTGGTGGGAGACTGGCGATATACTGGCATGACAGAGAATGGTGGTTTGGACAGCTACAGGCCTACGGCGGCTCTTCAGCTAGTAATGGTGGAGCTGGGACAATATATCTACAGGTATGATACATTAATTGATTTGGTCAAGATTTATGAGTTTACGGCAAATAACACATAATATTCGTGCGTTATTCCTGGTCTGGTTTAACAGCAGTTTGCATCTATCTTCACTTTCACTATATTGTTTTACAGGACAAGCAGCCTGGAGTCTTAAATCGAACTCTCATCGTCGACAATAACAACCAACGACCATCAAATCTTGAAATCGATTTCTCGAACTGGAAAGTTGACAGTGGACGAACGTGGCTGCTGCCGAATGAAAGTGATCTGGAGTTCGAAGAACTTCATATTTTACATCGGGGGGAGTTAGCACTTCACCCCTATGTTAACCAGTACGTAACTTCCACAGGAAGTATATTTATTTCAGAGAAAAGTTGTGTGCAGATATATGCTATTTATGCACGCAGTTAAACGCTAAATGTAAATAACATGTCGATGTCTAAAAGAATGCGCTGCCTTTCAAGAAATTCTGCTAATTTTTCTGACAAACGAGGACTACTAAAAGGTATGTTCTATTTTTTCTCTAACCTAGAACGCTTCGAGTTCACAAGTTTGTGGGAGATACTACTGGAGTTTTGCACGTGGGTCCACATCAGGATGTCATTGGTCAGTTTGCTGATGACGGAGAATATGAGATAAATACATATGTGTATGAGAACGGTGTGCTCCATCTTCCCGAGTCCTTTCTCTGCCGTGAAATTCAGATTGTGAACAGGTAGTTTCAATAATTAAAATATTGCCAGACAAAATCCAGCCTCAGTTGAAACTTGCTACACGGTTGATGAGGATTTTACTCCTCAACACTTTTCTGTATCACCTCAACATTTCGAGACTTAAAAAAAATGAATCATAATTTATAGTTTCCGCACCTTTTTCAGTAGACGCCATAACATATTTGCTCACATTCACATCTTTATTTCGGTCCGCCCGCTCAAGCGACTTTAATTTGCTAATGTTCAACGATGTGATACTGTGTGTAAGTGGCGAATATACTTGATCGAACAAATTTGCCAATGCACTCGCCAGTTGATCATCACAATCGCTAGAGCTAAGAGGAAAAAATTGCAACAAAAATGCCCGTGTGAATAGGCAATTTTATTTTTCGTGGCGGTTCTGGTACTGCTTAGCAAGGTACAAATAGCTGAATTTGTAGTTTGCTTCGCGTCGTATGAACATTCGCCAAGTAGATAACGGATCGAAAAAGCAGAATAACTAGGAATGTCAAATTCATGACTACCATACTTCTTCATATTTTCAGAGGCATAATAAACATGATTGACGTTACATTAGCCCACAATTGTCATCTTTCACTCGCACGAACTGGGACGACACTTCGGGCAAATAAGATTGGTACTTTCCAGTTTCGTAGTCTAACAGTCGCTGACGGTGGCGAGATGACATCAACGAGTGATGTCAAAAATAACAGCCTCAGTTTGGTGATGGACGATGGCAATATTCAAGGGGGAGGAAGGATACATTTAAAAAATATGGTGATAGAAGCAGGAAACGTCACTATAGATGACGGTGGTATTGTTCAAGGGGACACTTATGACAACAGGTGAGGCAAATGACTACGTGATATTCATGAAAATACATTAGAGCAAATATTATGTTTTGTAGACATTTTTTCAGCGTAGGCCACAGTCGTACTGCATTATCAGGGTACAGGAGGCGCATGTAAGAAAAAAAATGTCTAATACTCGAAGGACAGGCGTATTTTACGCTGAAATATTTCATAGGATATAATACAAAACAAACTTCGAATAGCATCATCTTTCAAACTCAAGATTTGAGTTATTACAATAAAAGACACAAAATTGTGGTAATATTTGGACTTTATTCCAAAGTCATTATCAAACCAATTAACCATCTATAACCGTGCTCAGAGACAGGAAGATGATGTCATGATGTGAGATGTAGAAGAAGTATTTAAAAAACGACAATTAAGCGTGCTAAGCGGTCTTAGGGCTGGTTTTCATATCGTCGTAATTGTCATAACTCATAAACGAAAAGTCACGATCCCTCATAAATGCCAAAATATTCTATCTTCTTAACAGAAAATCTCATAGATACCTTACATATTATCAACTAATCATTGCTTTTCTTATAATTGGTTGAAAAGTGTTCTGATTTAGCCATTTAGAAAGATCGTGACACTATGTTTACAACAGTTACGACGATATGAAAACCAGCCCTTACAAAACAAGTACAAGTTCTTTCGAAGCTTTCGTTACTGAGTGTCGGTGTTTTAAATTTTATATGCATCGCTTCGAGGAAGAAAAAAATATTAGAGTTGGAGTGTTGAAGTGAATGTAATGTTTTCGTATTGTTTATAACTAGCTCATTGTTAGTAAAAGGTTGGTCGCAGTTAAGGTCATTAACGTTTTCATAGAGATTGTGCATGTCAAGTATGTGTTTAGCATGTTCACATGTAGTCAGACGATCTGAAATAACACTTGTGTTGGATTTTCCAAATTTCGCATGCTCAGAGTCTCGTTCGTAGCTAAATTGCGCACCTTTACGCCTGTATACGTTTCCAAAAAACCCGGACAAGAAAACTCATTAACTAAACAACTTCGTTCTAAATCGAGAATTTTGCCCTTCTTAGACAAGAAATAAGATATCTTCTTTGTTTGATAAATGACGACGAATTTCACCGGCTTCAGCAAGATTACGTTGCATTATCCGAATAAGTTTTTTGACGAGGTACTCACGTTGTTTACCTAAAAGAGGAATTCTAACCCACATTTTTGGATTTTTGCTTCAGAAGTATTGTTGGTGCGATTGTTGGAATGAATCTCTGAATCCTCCATGCCGTGTGTTGCTGGTTCAATTATTTTGCATTTTAATTTTAATTTTGTGAGTATAGCAGATCGGAAATTGGCTGGAAAACCGTTCCATGCCATAAATTTAGCAATTCTAGAGATTTGTTTGCAAAGAGGAAACACGTTACTACATACTCGTTGTGCGCGAAAAAAAGGGACTTAATCAAGCTGTTTTACGGGACCAATGTTCGAAACGATGAAAATTGGTGTATATTGTCCTGGGGCCGGTTGTTCGTAGGGCGTTTAGCTTAAATGGTGGATAATCAGAATTCAAAAACACTTCCACTCCTCTTCTAAGCTTTTAAAATCAAATCTTATTAAATAAAACTATGCGTAAATATATCATTATTGTATTCAGTTAGAAACTTTTCAATTCCGACGTTCAAGGAAGACATGAATACGATGTATATTTTGAACTTATACGCCGTTTAAGCTAAACGGCGTACGAACAACCAGCCCCTGCGTTTGTAGATTTGCGAAAAACGTTTATCCCCGATTCGGAAATTTCCAAACCCAAAAAATGCACTTTTCATTCTCAAATGTATCTACAGTAGAGTTAAGATTTTGTCAAAACTGTTGAATTTCTGTAAGATGGAAAGTATATCACATGCTCAAACTGAAACAAGAGTATCATCCACATAGCTGCGATAAAATTTTATGGTTCCTGGTATTTTGTCTTTTGTTTTCTTATTAAAGTGATCAACGTTTTTCAGAAGTGTGAACTTTTGAATTCGGAAGTCTTGGTAAAATAACCTACTCAAAGAGAAATTTTTAAAACTTAGGTGCGCGAAGGGCAATGGCTTGTCAAGTTCCTTTGGTTCATCTGGTGCGGGTCATGGAGGCACCGGTGGCCTGGGTAGTAATCAAAATCACGTTGGTGTGCCATTTGGAAACCTGTACGAGCCCACAGATTTTGGTTGCCGTGGAGGCAGCGAAAACGGTGGACTGGGAGGAGGTATCATAAAGATGAAAGTTTTTCATAAACTGAAAGTAGATGGCACTGTGACATGTAGCGGATCTCAGGGGACATCTGGTGGATCAGGTGGTGGTAGTGGAGGAAGTTTATGGATAGAAACGAATATCATGCAAGGTTAGTTACATCCTTCACCAGCCAGCATTTCGGAAAAGCAAAACATATGCAGTAGAATTAGATTTTTCCTATTGACAATTATATGGGAGTCTTGCGTGTGGTTTTTACTAGCGACTGAAAATATGGTTTAAATTTTTACGCTTTTGATTTTATTAAAATGCGTCTTAGGTTATGGTAAAATGCAAGTAAATGGAGGTGATGGACACCACTACTACTATAAACCACACTTGCGTACCTATGACGGAGGGGGTGGGGCTGGTGGACGACTGGCTGTCTACTTCAAAAGTAATCGGACCTACAGCGGAACATTTGAAGCCTATGGTGGAAACAGTTTTAATAATGGGGGAACTGCAGGTGGTGCTGGGACGGTATTTCTCTACCATCGTGTTCATCGTCATCGAACACTAATGGTCAGCAATCAATTACGTTCGCCTCTAATTCCACGTGACCAAGCTATATCCAGTTACTCAGATCTTTCTCTTATCCCGGGAACAGCTTGGCTGTTGACTGAAGAAAAAATACACGAGTTTGCTGAAGGTTTGAATTATCATTTTGAGGAACTTCAAATTCACGACGGAGTACATCTTGCTATTCATGAATATTTGGGAGGCAAACCGAGTGTACATTTCCGTCACATGATTGGAGATCGCTCGGGGACTGTTCACGTTGGGCCTGGTCAACTAATGGATTTGAATAGAACTGAGATTGATTTGCCATTTAGTGTCCATGTTTATAATGGGGGTTTTCTAGGGTTAGCAACCTTTACTGCAGTACATGGAATCAATATACATGTGAGTGGTGTTATAGAAAATATCGATGATCTTTTGCTACACCATGACGGAGTGTTGTATCTGAATGAAGGGGCGAGGACTGGAAATAGCCATACAAAAGATGACTTTAGGTAAGTTTTTGCAGTCAGCCCAATTCTTCCAGAAATCAACTATTTCAAATTCACTAGAAGGGCAAAAATGCATTCCTATCTAGTTCCTAAGGAAAGCGTGTCTACGACCGATATCCTTATGTTGATTCCACCTAGTAGATTGATTTGTTCTGTACATTAAAACTTATACATAAACACTATCTCACAAACCAAAGTCTCAAAGCGGCCCTTATGAGTTTGATCAGTAAGTTTTTCCAAAAAATGGTCAAATAGAATAAACTGTATTTGACTATGAGATGTGCAATTCGTGGTAACCGACGACAAGATAAAACGTGAAGGATATATTTTTATGTATGTGCTCTTGCTTTAGATTCAAGAACATCCGTATCCAAGCAGAAGGCGTAGTTCATATGCATTCCTCTCCAGTATCTCACCATGGCATGAATCTCAGTGTGACGTCACTAACTATTGAAGGTGGGGGGAAAATGATGGGAAGTGATTTACATCTGCAAGCCACTGACTTATCTATTGATGCTGGTGGTGAATTATCCTTGACGGGTGCAGGGTATAAGCTCACAGATGGAACTGGAAATGGAGTCAATGGTGCAATAAACTTCGGACGGGGGTCCGGTTTCAATACTGGATCGTCTGGGGGAGGTTATGGCGGTACAGGAGGTCGAGGATCGGCCTCGCAGTTTGTTGGATTGCCTTACGGAAATTTATATGAACCGACAGAGTTTGGAAGTAGTGGAGGAGGCAAGCCTGGTCAAGCAGGTAAGATTTTGCATTAAGTTTTTCTCTGGAGAAATGACTCCTGAGTCATATTAGAAAAATATTGTTGAGAATCTATTCTCTAACTATCATAGGTGCTGGGGGCGGTCGTCTGTTCATGGAGATATCCAACCTTCTTGAAATTGATGGAATCCTAAGCGCTGACGGTCAAGCAGGGACATCTGATAATGGCGGTGGCAGTGGAGGAAGTTTATGGATTTACACAAATACAATTAAAGGATATGGCACCATCAAAACAAATGGTGGAGCAGGATCCAACTATGGAGGTGGTGGCTCAGGTGGTAGGATTGCTATGTACTTTCAGAAGAATGAAACGTTCTCGTACTTCTCATATCGTGCACATGGTGGGGCAGGTGGATCAAAGTCTGAAGCAGGAGGTGCTGGAACTGTGTTCCTCTATCATTTATTCCATGAACATCGCACTCTTCTGATAGATAACAACGGACAAGCAGCTTTAAACAAACACATGACGTACACACAGCTTGATCGAGAAGGAGGAAAAGCTTGGATTATGCCAGGTTCTGGAATTCATAAGTTTGCTGATACAGAACATAAGTTTCATTTTGAAGAACTGCAAATATACAATAAAGCACATTTTGCATTTTGGCCATCAAACAAAACTAATATTTCTATTTACTTTCGGGATATGATTGGAGATCGCTCTGGAATGGTGCACGTTGGCCCAAAGCAAGATTTAAATTTACAGAGAGAAGAAATTGATTTACCATTCAGCGTTTACATCTACAAAGATGGACATCTCGGTTTAGCTCCCAGAACATTTGTACACGGAGTTGAAATCATAGTGCGTGGCACATTATCATTCGTACAAAACATTACATTACATCATCGTGCTCAACTGTGGTTACTTCATGGAGGAAGGACGAGAAATATGAGTATACATCAATACCAGTTTGACTTTGTTCGTATTCAAGACGCAGCTATAGTTCATGCTATCACCTCTCCCGTGAAAGATCCTGGGATCACCTTCATTACTAAAGCAATGGAAATTGAAGGAGGGGGATTGATGCAAGGTACTCGGTTAACTTTTATTTCGACGAACTTGACTATAGATGATGGGGGTAAACTAACAGCTGACAATTACGGATACAACTCATCTCACGGTTTCAGTGGACAAGGACTGCATGGATTAATAAATCCTGGAGCCGGGTTGAGCTCGCAGTATGGCGGATCTGGAGCTGGGCATGGTGGACGAGGTGGGCGTGGTAAGCGAACTAATGGAGCAAGAATCACTGGTGCCCCATATGATGACTTGTATGAGCCAGATCAGTTTGGTAGTGTAGGTGGGCGTAGAGACAGTAGCCAACGAGGTGGTAATGGAGGAGGCGTGATATGGATGAACGTTACTAACACAATCAATATTGATGGAGTGGTGACTGCAAATGGTGAAGCTGGCTTAAGTGCTGCAAGTGGAGGAGGTAGTGGTGGAAGCATTTGGATGTACTGTAAAAGAATAATGGGTTATGGCAAGATATCAGCGAATGGTGGAGATGGATCAATGAATAGTCATCAGCCAGGGGGAGGGGGTGCAGGAGGAAGAATTGCGATATATTTTGAAATAAACAAAACATCCACCTATTTCATATACGAAGCACGAGGTGGAGCAGGCCGGGGTTGTCAACTGGGACGAGAGGATCTCTGTGAGGCTGAGGCAGGTGGACCTGGAACGGTTTTTTTATATCACATGATAGAAGAACATCGGACGCTTCTCATTCACAATGGTGGACAAAAACCGCTGGTTTCTGCCATAGCAGATTACAATGATCTACGAAACGATGGCTGCAAAGCTTGGATTCTACCTGAATCAGGGAAACATCACTTTGCAAGCAGAGGACAAGATTTTCATTTTGAAGAGCTTCAAATATATGGGGGTGGGCATCTAGCTATTCATACAAATCTTGTTGGTAAGCCAGCTTCACTTTTCTTCAAGCATATGATTGGTGATCGCAGCGGAGTTATACACATAGGCTTGAATCAAGTATTGGATTTACGTAGAGATGAGATTGATCTGCCGTTCAGTGTACATGTATATCTCGGAGGGTATTTAGGTCTGGCACCATACACTGAAGTACATGGAGTAACATTGTATTTGTCTGGAGAGCTTGCGCATGTGCAGAACATGACTTTACATCATGGAGGCGCATTTTGGATGTACCATGGCGGACGGACTACAAACCAAAGTGATAGCACCTATAAATTTGATACTATAAGAATTCAAGATAAGGGTGTTATCCACGGCCTTACTTCTCCTGTTGATCACCCAGGAGTAAAGTTCATTGTTCGCACCATTTACGTCGAAGGTGGTGGCTTTTATCATGCAACCCGACCAACAATTATTGCCGAAAATATCACAATTGATGATGGCGGACTTATGTCAGCACACGGTCTCGGTTATAACAGAACTCACACGACCACTCATGGTCTTCACGGAATAGTAAACCCAGGTCGTGGAGTTCTTTACTCAGGTGCAGGTCACGGTGGAACGGGAGGGCAAGGTAAAGGGTCTCTTCAGGCTGGATTACCGTATGATGACTTATACCAAGCTGTGATGTTTGGAAGCAGCGGCGGTGGATCAAAATCGGGAAATGGAGGTGGGGTAATGTTCTTCAACGTTTCAGGTGTGTTTCATGTCGATGGTGTAATCAGCGCGGACGGTAACGATGTCAAGAATGGAAAAGATGGAGGAGGGAGTGGAGGGAGTATTTTTGTGCATTGCTATCAAATCCAAGGGACTGGATCCTTGTCTGTGAGAGGCGGTCAAGGAGGACCTGTTGGTGGTGGGGGAGGTGCCGGAGGTCGAATCAGTGTGTACTTTACCAAGAACTCAACTTTTACTGGTAAAACTATGTTGGCTGGTGGAGCGAGCCACGTTGAACCTGGAGGATCGGGTACCGCATTTTATTACCATCTTTTACACACTCATCGTACCTTAATGCTCAACAATAATGGACGACAACCCATTGTTGCAGAGGTAGATCATTACGACGATCTTTCATTCCAAACCGGAAAAACTTGGGTACTCAGCAATTCCGGTGAACATATGTTTGCTGCTAATTCCCATCAATTTCATTTTGAAGAGCTGCAAATTTTTGGTGGTGCTCATTTCGGTGTTACACCATCAAATGTGACAAATCACGTGATTTCACTGCATTTTAGTTTCATGATCGGAGATCGTTCGGGGACTGTTCACGTTGGTGACCACCAAGTTCTTGATCTTCGTCGAAAGTTCATCGACTTTCCGGCACATGCGCGTATTTACAAAGGTGGATTCTTAGGGCTTGCTGATGTCACCGAAATCAACCAGGTGTCACTGCATTTGGCAGGAACGCTAGCCCACATACAGAACTTGACTATCCTCAATGGTGGTATTTTACATTATTATTTAACAGGATTCACGCAAAATGTACAAGAGAGAACAATACAATTCAATGAAACTGTGCGCATCATGGCTGATTCAAAAATTTTAACCTACAGTCAAAATGCAGATGAACGGTCCTTTACTTTACAGAGTCGAATACTGCTAGTTGAAGGTAATGTATCATGATTATTTTAAATAATAGCATGACAAGATACAATTTATGTAATTATAGACGGGGGAGGTTTGTAATAGCCTGATTTATGAGAAGTCTTTTTTCCAAGCAGGCGTTTAAATTAATAAATCTCCGGTCTAGCATTGCCTGAGAAAAAATGAAACACCAGGGAACTCTTGGCAATCGTGCTAATACAAAGGAATGGCGTGACAAGATGGAATTTATTGATTAAATATCCCCTCAGGCTCGGGAGGCTTCTGGAATGCCTTGCCTCTCTAGGTACGCTTAACGACTAAATTACTTGAAAAGTAGCATGGATAAAATTTTAGTTACGAAGGAGAAACTAAAGTTATCATGCGACGAGTAGAAAGCTAAATTTACCTTATATGGAATGCATGAACTTACAACTCGACGAAGGCGCTTATTCATTCCAAATTATTGAATCAAATAAAACCGTCCTATTGTCTCGGCTTGATAATATTAAGAAGTGATAGCATGGCATTTACGGTCTATTCCTCAGCAAAAGTCCCTCCCGCCTTGGCAGGTTTGGTGGAATCCCGGAGTACGCACCACCGTATGTGTTCGGGTACATTTTAACACAAATCAACCAGCTGAACTGAATGCCATACTACTACTCGTAAAACATAGGTACGCATAGCATCCATGTGGGTAGCGTACATTAGTTGACATTTTCAAAAATGCACAGAGTCCACCGATTTAGTATAAGACTGCATAAGATCTTTTGAATATCGTGCACACCACACTTCTTCAGTTGTGGATGGAGCCCATGTGGTTTCAGGATACTAGAAACCTTTCGATTTCTGGTTGAACGTCAAACTGCAAACCGCGAACTGCAGGTAGCGGTTTGCGGCTAACGCTTTGCGGTTTGATACATCGTTTGCATTTAGTTTTTAACGTAGACCTTTTGATTTTCACGCCATTTTTCAATTCTTTTTGCACAACGAATGATAGGTGTTCCAAGGTTAGTTTTAAAGAAACTGAAATTCAGCTAGTTCATTTTTCCGTTTATGGTTACGAATAGCATAACCTTAACAAAAACATAATCTTGTCAGACGTGATTTGAATGATGTTTCAGAAATAATGGCGTGGGTAAAACATTGAATTCAGTTGGCATTTATTGACTTTATTGACAACTTCGAAGCGTTGGTAAAACTCTGCTGAAATAGCATTTTCGAATAACAACAGGATATCTTCATGTTAAAATCCAATACAACACTATAAATACACATCTTGTCAGTGGCGGATTACCAAGTGCCAAGCCTGTAGGCTTACCAAAAATTTGCGAGCCTTAATTCGCTGAACTACTTACCATGTAATAAATATTTGGCCTTTCCTGTGCACTCAAGGCCTTGACTACATTCAGGTCTAGCACAGTTACTCCTATTATACTACATAATTGTACATTTTTTTCCACGAATTTTACATGGCTTTACGGAGCGCTAAGATCAGTTTCAAAATAATCGATATCCAAAAATAAAGGGCCTCTCGTAAGCACGGGCCTGTAGGCTTAAGCCTATTCAGCCTATTGGATAATCCGCCACTGATCTTGTCAATATATACAAAGCAGCCATTTATATGAAAGCACAAATGCCAGTGACTACTTCAATTTCGAAAAATAAACGTGCTTAAAAGATTTTATCGACTTCACTAAATATTTTGGTTTATAGACTAAGGGTATACCAACAAAAAGAGACTATATAGTTGCAGGAGATAATTTTAATAAATAGGTATAAAAATCTTGAGGGAAATGACTTACGCGAAAAGTCTTCCCTGCCGTTGAAAACCTCAAGATTGAACGGCAAACGCAACCACTGGGGCGTAGTCACGTGGTCTCTTGATGTTTGCAGTTTGGCATTTTAGCCAAAAAACGAAAATCTAAATGTTTCTACCTTCGACGAAGTAACTCGTTCAGTAATTGATTAGACTACCTCACAGATTGGATAATATGGGAATCCGCTCTTTTGCATGTTATGTTCAATGTCAAACCACAGGCATAACGTGATGAAATAGAATACTTGCTTTTACTTTTTTGCACCCATACAATTTCAACATCTCTCTAGGCAAAAAATCTGCGAGTTGATACATGCGTTCAAAAAGTGGCAAAAGTACACTTTACAGACAACTTATGTACAACCTTGTAGAAAGAGCTGTTAAAAGTTTTCCAATTTTTACGCTTTGATGTCCCATAAAAGTTGCTTGATTGATCAGCTAGTAATTTACTTCGATATCAGCATGCTAATTGTCACAAGCGATGTTGCACAACAACATGAAATTTTTTCGTTCGATGTAGCCAGTCAAGAACGATGTAGTTAACTGTTTGAATTTAAACAATACTATGAATCATTAATGCAAAGCCTGTTTCCATTCTTCTTTCATTTTATTTTCAGTATTAGACACCTTGACTCTTAGGAAGCATTGGTAGTGTGCTCGTTGAGAAATATCATGGATCCAGTATAAATGCACAACTAGGTTCAATGACAGTATCTTATCATTGTTACTTAATCAGAAAAAATAGACCAAGACCATAGATCCACTAAGAGTATAAAGCTGGTTTCCAAAGGTCGATTGACAACATTTGTGTCACAGTTAAGTAGCAGGAGATAATACTCAAAGATCATGAATCTACTAAAAATACACAGCTTGTTTGCAAAGATCATTGAAAATATCTGTATCATCAATAACGAGTGGCTGAGAATAGTGCGAGATCATAAATCCAATAAAATTATACCGCTGGTTTGTAAGGTTGAATAACAATATCTGTATCACCATTAATTAGTCAGAGATAATAGTATGAGATCATAGACCCAGTAAGAGTACTTTAATCTTTAATAAAACTTCTTTACACAATATTTACAGTCCAATTAAGGTTTTGTAATATTTGGGTGGATCGAACGTCGTATGAATAACCAGTAATAACCCGAGCGGCTCTCCTTTGCAACTTGGAAAGCTTAGCAATAATCGAGTTAGATCCAGTACACAGTTTGTTTGCAAGTTTCACTGCCGATATTTGTATTACTTCTGGCCCCAGTAAAAAATTCTGTATGGGGATACCAGATATTCGGCAACAGGCTGAGGATATCGATAATTTCATGATTGCAGTCTTTTCATTAGTTGATTTTGCTTCTATCCAAAGGCTTACAGCAGCAAGCAACGCTGACGTCATTGTCGATATAGATGGGTAACTTTCGTAACTGGAGCTGACTGATAAAAAGTATAAATGCGATGTTATTAAAGACAAACAAAGTCGAAGGTACACTCTTAGAATGCGACTATAATCGAAACTATGTTCGACGACAGGCGACAATGAGTGATTAAACTATGAAAAGAGCCACAAAAAAGCAAAATCGATATTATAAAGATAAAATAGCCCCTAACTTTCGTTTACATATAGGACAAAGTCTCCGAATACTGGGGCATACAATTACTTCTTCGTTGTAGACCGACATTTTCTGAAAGTTACAACGAACGCATGATTGTCGTCTGTTTGTTAATTTGATGATTGGCAAAGATGGGGGCATAGCATCTGGAAACTTTTGAGCTTTAACATTGTGGTTAGCTGCGTATGCACAGCAGCTATCCACAAGAATGTTACTACTTTTCAATTTTTTCGGTGAGCTTTCTTGTCAAAGTCTCTTTAGTGAGATAAGTCATTTCGTAGCACAAAGGACAAAGAACAGAGCATGTACACTCAATATTTGTCGGTATTAATTATAATCCTATTAATGCGTGCATTCTGTGAAGTCAAAAATATTTCTAATTAAATTACCTTAGGCGGTGCACTTCTGAAAAGCAACAATCTTCATCTAAAAGCTGAGAACCTAAGTATTGACGATGGAGGAATCATTGATCTCAACAATGGTGGTTATTTAGCGATGCGTGGGCCTGGGACTGTGATTACAATAAACTGGCGCGCCAGTGGTGCTGGTCATGGTGGCTCAGGTGGACAGCCAAGGTGTTCTGGGTATAAAACATGTCGAATCCCCAAAGGTTTAGCTTATGGTAGTACGTTTGATCCTTCTGAGTTTGGAAGTGGAGGTGATGGCAGCCAGGGAGGTACTGGAGGTGGAAAGATTAAGATTGACGTTAGCAACACATTGAAAGTAAGTTCACATCGTTATGAATCGCGGGAATGGGTTTACAGCTAATATGACTGTGGTATGTCTCTGGTAGCGGTGTCGGGAATAGTTGCAATCTGAATGTTTGCATCAAAGACAAAAAAGGGTGTTGGTGCTAGTCTGAAATTGATACTGCCACATTATACCTGACAGAAAATAACTTGTCCATGGAAAATTTAGACCATCCAATCTATCATTCGTTTTAATTTAACTACTTATACCTGTTAATAATCTTTCCTGATTATTCCCACGCTAAAACTTACGCTGTCTTTCAGAAAAAAATTTCATGTGCTTTTGTTCGCAGATTGATGGTTACATTAATGCCAGCAGCCACGACACCAACTCTGGGGGAGGAGGAAGCGGTGGAAGTATTTTGATTCGAACTCAAGTCTTCACTGGCGGCCATACAGGGGCTCTTCGTGCAACTGGAGGTAGTTCCCAGGTCGGTGGTGGTGGTGCAGGAGGACGTATAGCCGTATACTACTCAAATAACATAACTGAACCGTTTTTTGGTGGAGTATTTTTAACGCAAGGTGGAGTGGCACCATCTGGGGGCGAGGCTGGGGCATCCGGGACTACTTTTCTAGAACATGTGACGAAGAAATACACAACTCTTCGTGTTGACAACAAACAGGAGAAACCAATTCGCAATGTGATCAATAATGAAGGTCGTAGGGTGCATACTTCAGGTGGATCAAATTTCCCTCGCAGATACACTGTATCTGATGAAATTACCGTATCCAGTTCATCAGCGTACTATAAATCAGGTTACCCTCACTATTATCATTATTATATTGGTCGAATGTTTGATGGTGATCCCAATACACTGTTTATAACCACCGGCAGTAGACCCAGACTCACAATTGATTTCAAGAAAAATGTTGTAGTAAACCATGTTCGACTTTATCCTGCCTGTAGTGCGCCTGCAAAGTTTAAGGTAAGTGGATGTAATTCAAAACTGAGAACCTTGTGAAGAAACTGAGAATCTTGTCGTGAAACCCAATTTTGCTGCTTCTTTCAGTTCAGTAGCTTAAATTGCTTTCAGGCGCGATTTCCTTTTGAAAAAGCAAAAACAAGTTAACTCCTTATAGTGTAACAGAAATTTAAAAGGCCGAACAAACACGATATTCAGTGAGAAAATGTAGCTTTCATATACCAAGATTTAACATCGTACATTATAGGAAGCATCGCCTCGGTCATCTAGATCCATTCACAGGGTAAAGAGGGACGGCAGTGGCACTTACATTGGCATCTTTGAGGTTTTGTCCTCACCCATATCGCATTATGCATGTTTCGCAGCTAGTAAACTACAATCGTTTTCAGAAGTCGTTGGGCCACGCAGAGTTTTCATCTTGAAGTAATACCTGAATGACTTTAGCCTCCTACAATAGTCTATCCTCCCCACTCCCCCTCTCCCTGTCCAATGTTACAGACTTGCAGTGCTTTTTCACCATCAAAGCGGCATGCCAAATTTCTACAAACAGACACACAACACTGTTTAGGAGGTGCGAGGGATGAAGTATTTGATGAAAATCAAATATTTTTACAAACTGTCCCAAGATATTTGAAAACGATTGTACATCGTCTGGCCAATAAGCACGCTGAACTGGTTTGTGGCAGAGGGTAAACTGCATATTTTTGCATAGAAATACGATGACACATTGCATCTTTAAGTTGCACTACTGTCCCTCCTTATACTGAAATCCAATTTTATGGACTAAGCTAAGTACTGTTAAAAAGTATACTGCTAGTAAGAAAAAGGTTCGAAAAACAAATATAGTTCACCTGTTGGAAAATAACTGTAATGGACGAGTTGCGCTTTTGACTGATTTTTGATCCAGAGAAAAGAAGAAAATCAATCACTACAGCTGAAAAGAACATACTAAAATTAGTGAAACTGCGAAGTGTAATTGCTAAATGTTGTATAATACGGAAAATATGGTGTAACGTTGTACACTTTCGCATTACGTGTGGAAGGTCGTAACTTTAGTTTCAACTTGTGCGCGTAATACAAAGGTATTCAAAATTCGCCAACTTAGCAACGCTGGGTTTTCTGTATTTTACAACATTTAGCAACGAAGTTTTGTGCTTTCATATTTTTAATAACTTATTTACGAAATTTCTTTTTGCCAAGATCAACTGAAAAATAGCTTAAAGCGCAAGTTGTCCATCGCCGTGATTTTGGTCCCACTTGATTGTCAACAGCCTTCTACGTGCTATTTCGCTTTCACGAGTCATAAACTATTTCTGCGTCTACGCTCTGTCAAACACGAAGCTAGATTCTCTTTCATTCTGTGCATAGCAAATGATAGTGGATGATAATGATACATTTGGTGTTTAAAAAAAAGTACGAGGGTGTGTTCAACTTTTTCACTCTGACTGTTTGTCATATCATACAATAACACTTTACGTTTACCGTAATTATTCCAATAAACACCGCAGCGTTCATTAAATTTTTGACGTTTCAGCAGCGGTGTTTATTTGAGGGCGGTGTTTATTGCAACTTTGGTAACAACAACTGTTAATTTTTAATTTAACTAACAGCTGAACAACAGGGCTATACGCTTATTTTTTAATAATAAGTACTTGCACTGCTTACGTATGACTGCTTCGAATTAACGCCGCATCGATGAAAGAAAAAGTGCGGCGTTTAATTGTCATTTTACTTTTCCCTGTGGCGTGTATTCGAAGTAAGGGTATTTTCGAGCGAGGTGTTTATTCGAATAATTACGGTATTCCTGTTTGTAGCTAAGCGGTGAAGACAAATCAGGCCAAACATTTGCAATTCATCGTGATTACGTTAACATGAAGTATGGCTGCACACAAGGTTCTTACACTGACGTCCCTTTCATGAAGAATGCTACAAAGATCTTCATAGATCTGATTGCTGCACCAGGGAAACGCACGAGACTCGCAGAAATTGAAATATTTGAAGGAACATCTTCGTCTTGGCAACGGTAGGTAGATAATTGGTGCTGCAGGATTGAACCTTGACGAAAGCAGTGCACTAGACTGTTGAAAAGTCAGACGGTGCATTGAACTTCTTTGTACAAGTTGCAATTCTTTGATGAAACCATGCAGAGTACAGATACAAATGTCCTGCCCCAGTGTAATTTTGGTTGTAGTATCCCATGAGATTCAGCTAAATATCATTACTACTCTTTTCTGTTCTTAGATATGAAAACCTTGCTATAGATGGTGCGGTAACTTGGATGCTTCTTAATTCTTCCTACTATCAGTTCGACGAAGTTCATCTCCTAGGCTCAGCTCATCTGGCGTTTACAAATCCCGACAATCTCAAGCAAGAAATTTCGATAGAAAACCAGAGGATGTATGGGGATAAGTCGGGATACTTACATATCGGATACTATCAGCGTTTTGCCATCAACATTACTGATCCTGATACACCATTGAGCCTGCGAGTCTACGAGCATGGTAGACTGTCATTACCAAGGAAGAGTTTCCTAAAAAGCGTGAGCATATTCCTCTCTGGCAAGGTAACATCAAACGCGGCTTTTTCTTTTTCTCATTTCAAGAGTTTTAAAAAAACTTATAAGCTACCATTTACGTTTCTCAAACTCTTTAATACTTCATAAGCAAAACTCAATAGAAATCAGCACCGTATCGTAAGCCTGTTCTCCACTAGCGATATTTTTCGCGCGTAGTGATTTTTGTAGTGTTCAAATTGAAAAAGAATTGATTAAAAACTATCTGGTTTTAACTGAAAGCTGATGAGCAAAGAAAATAAGTCGTTTCACAAGAACGGAAAACAGGTTGTAGTCTTGAAACACGGCAATAAATACTCATAGCTTTGGCCTTCATTTTCTCAAGTTCGTTTGAGAAGCAATGCAATTAACTCAAAAGTTGTTTATTACCTTTGTCGCAATCACCTCAAAGTGTGTAAACAAGCTCGACCTCACTTTGCAGCACACTTTTTGGTGTTTCAATACCAGTAATAAATGTTACTTGAAGAATCTCTCTTTTGGTAAAATAGAAACCTTTAAATAACTCTTGGTTTCGGAATATTGAGATTTTTTGATTCTATGTTTAGTTGAGTGGTTTACAAGAAGCGTATGTCCTCCACGGTGGTCGTCTTGAATGCTCGGCACTCAGTTGTATTGGTACCCATTGTAAGGCATCACAATATAACCTTGATGTGTTACATGTGCAAGACGAAGGACTTGTAAAACTTGGTGACTCAGAACACTTGCCAGAACTGCATCTAAATCTTGTTAATTTCACGGTAAGTAAACATTTATTATCGGTTTTTTTACATCTGGTTTCATTCGGCTGAAACTGGCCCGATTTTGCGATGAGACAGAGTCTGGAATGGACTGGGACTATTTAAGGATATATATCTGAAAGATGGTGAGATATGAATCTATGCAGTATCTGGAAAAAGTGTGGTTGCGCCTTGTTGTCAGTATGCAGTGCGATAGTGTTATCGTATTTAAAAAAACTGCAACTGTGGGCTCAAGAATCTAGGCATTTTCAATATCATATCCTCATGTTTGACTTTAATCATGCTGTTAGCTGTTTGTTATGTTCAAGGTTTACGGTGGAGGCCATTTCTTGTCCCACGGACGTTTGACCATAAATGCATCAGATACAGTTGCTGTGAACTCCGGTGGAATTTTAGAACAGAACCATTCTGGCTATAAAACTGGAACTGGACCAGGCCAAGGGACTGGACATGTCTCCGGAGCTTCTGGTGGGGGCTACGGCGGAAATGCTGGACGCGGGAAGGGTACGCTACTGGCTGGGCAAACGTACGGATCGTTGTATGCTCCCCATCACTTTGGAAGTCCAGGAGGATTCGGCAGAGATCATGGTATAAACTTGTTAATATGCCTCCAACGTTTGTCCGACATATCGTAATTTACGAATATCTCTAGTTGTGATAATTGTATTTCAAAACGTTGGATAGCGAAGTATTTTCTTCTGTTTTATTTCAGCGAATAGCTCTGAGTGAATAAAAATCAAAGTGTACAATCACTGTTGTGCATCATCCGCCAAAGTCTATCAACGTTAGTTCAACCTACTCAACATGATAACTGTTCCCTATTTTCAGGAAATCTTTACTATGGAACCTATTACTACAGAAAGACCAACCCTTATTCGAATGAGATTTCTGTTGGAGGGATGGGTGGAATCGGCGGTGGATCACTGAGGGTATACTCAAAACGCACCATCGTGGACGGTAGGATTTCAGCCAATGGTCAAGATGCGCCCACTGGTGGTCACCAGAGTCGCTGTGGAGGTGGTAGTGGAGGAAGTGTATGGATAACTAGTGATGAGCTGGATGGATATGGATCTATACAAGCTCGTGGTGGTGCAGGCTCAACTGATAGTGCAGGCGGTGGTTCCGGAGGAAGGATTGCCGTAAACTACCGTGATATTCATAACTACAATGGCACATTTTCCGTCCGCGGAGGAACTGGATTCGAAGATGGAGCATCTGGTACTGTGTACCTCGAGCAGGGGAATGGTACCCACATTACATGGCAAAAACTAATTGTCGACAACGAAGGACTGTCTGTTCCTAAAGCTGTAGACAAGAGCACTGGGAACTTTTTGACCGTATTTGGTGGTGTATACAGCGATATCAGTAAAGTCGGGACAGTAACTTGGCTCAAAGAATCAAATAATTACTCTTTCAATGAACTTGTTCTTCAAGGAAACTCACACATTTGTATCTACGGTAATGCATCACGTGAGCACATCAACTTGAGAGCGCATCTGTTGACAGGAGATCGGTCAGCAGTTTTACATATTGGGGCTCTTCAAAAAGTTCACTTCCACGACATCGATGTATATTTTCCCGTAAACACGTTTGTTTACGCTCATGGCTCGTTGTTCCTTCCTCACCGTGTTTCTTTACGCAAGGTTTGGATGTACGTGAATGGTTCCTTGTCTGACTCAGAGGAATACGTGCTTGATAAGGACGGCCAGCTACACTTGTGGTCAGGAGGGAACAGTGAGGGTGAACCTGAAGGGACATTTGTGTTTGTGAATTTGAGCATTCGTGCACGTGGTCGTTTGTTTGCTACCACCTTACCGGGTCATGGTAAGATGGCGGTTAAGAGCAGAAGAATGATTGTCAATGCAGGAGGAAAATTTGTATCTAACGATGTCCACTTGACGGCAGTTAACATTACAGTTGATGCAGCAGGTTAGTGCTGGCAGTATTTTGTAGCTAGTATACTTGAATAAAGTATTTGAACTATTTTTGCAGGAGAAATAACTTCCAGTGGACTTGGTCACCCAGCTGGAAAAGGACCCGCGTACAGTAACGGTTTGCGCCCAGGCTCTGGCGGAGGACACGGTGGAAACGGTGGTCGAGCTTTATATCAACTGCAGTCTTCACTGGCCTACGACTCTATGTACACGCCGAGTAAGGCAGGAAGTGGAGGAGGTGGAGCATCTGGAGGAGGGATTATTTATATCAATGTCAGTGATTTGTTAAGAGTGGAAGGAAATATCCGAGCGAATGGTCTAAGCAGTAATACTGGAGGTACACCAGTTTTATGTAGTATGCGTACAATTATTACAACATGTTGAAAATACGAGCACACAGCGCAAGCGTTCATCATGACATACGACCCTCATGAAATTGAAGCTTGCAGTAGCCCTTGAGTCTATGGCCCTTTTTCCTCTAGGCGAAATTTTCTGTGCGGAATAATAAATCTACCAAACTGATTGGCTAGCAACATAATAGCGCACCAATCACGTTGCTAGATTTATTTTCCGCACGGAAAATTCCACCCCAGTGATGGAAAACAGGCTTATAACTTGGCAGTCAGAGCACTGCTCCATCCATACAGTACCTTTGACTCTTGTCAAAGGGTTTCTAGCTTTGTATGCTAACCCCTACAGCTCAAGCTAGTTTCCAGTTGGGGCGTAGATTGAAAATGCCAAATTTACAACGATTAAAACGAATTTTACAGACACTAAACTAATCATTACAAAATACGCTACACTTACTACAATTACATTAACAAATGATTAATTGACAAATTACTAATTCAACTTTAAAGGTAAAGTTTCACTTATCAAATATTATTATGAGAAAGCAGTACGCCTAATTTTCTTATGGCTCAAAAATTTATTTTATGTTTGACTGGTTCTTTTACAGAAGAATTTGCTTCTTACAATAATGAACAAATGACATCGCATAATATTCTTACTTGCAGGAGGTGCAGGTGGCACTATTCTTGCGCGCACGAATCATTTTGACGGTATGGGAACGATCGAAGCAAATGGTGGATCTGGCGCCACTTCTAGTGTGGGTAGTACCAAAGGAGGAGGGGGTGGAGGGGGCAGGATTGCTGTGTACCACTCCGGGATTAGTACTTTTATTGGAAGTCTTCAAACGTTTGGTGGTGAGAGTACTGCTGAGAGAGGAGGTAGACTACTTTCCAAGCTGAAAACTCCATATAAAATACAGTAGTTTTGGTATAATATACAATAGTTTTGGTATAATATACAATCCTTTGCCAGGTCCCGGTACAGTATTTGTTGAAGAGAGAAGTAACAATACAGCTCGCCGACGGCTTATTGTGGACAATGGTCACGTCTTCGCTACCTCGAATATCGTTGAAGTCCGGCAGTTATTCATTACAGATACTAGAAATTACTACTATGACGTCACATCGTATACGTCACCAGAGGGTATTAATGTTCGCACAAACGGTTCGCCTCATTGCTTGTTCAGTACTGGACGGCGATGTGACCGGGGCAGCGGACAATTATCTTACATCTTCTCTGGTTCAAGCCATTTTTATTACACCACATCTGTCAGACCTGAAGTCGTCTTCACTTTTCCATATCCGCTGACCGTGGATCATGTGAAAATATTCCCACAGTGCAGTTCGGCATATTGGACCAGCTACCAAATACACGCGTACCAAGGTTCTAGTAAGATTTATGAGCAAGATTCGTGGACTAGTTCCGAGTTATGCAGGCAGGGTCAGTATAAAAAGATTGAAATCAAGAAGGAAATTGATAAGGTGAGGGAAACTAATGCGACTATTCATTATCAAAGCTGAGCTTTGCATCCCTCCTAATTGCAAAGCTGATTAATCGTTTGTACTGACTTTTACAGCTCATAAATTATGCATTTCTATACTGTATCTGTACCTTGAAAATATTTCGAACTAATAGTAGCTTCCATCGGTTTTTTAATACTGATTCAGTATTAATTTTTCCTGTTTTGAGTCGTGAATATTACTAATGAGTTCAAGAACATTAATGCAAACATGGAATGGAACCTGAGTTTTCATGCGTGCAACATCAACTGGGTTTATTCAAACGCGTTAAACTTTTTCTACTGTTCCTCTTTTAAATGACCACCCTTGTATCTCCATATATTTATTCAAAAACACATTTCCCTTTTCTTTGCTGTGTTGCCCTACCACCCTAGCTACTCTCTTAAAGTGTTTAGTTGATACTTTGGACAGTTTAAAAGGAGAAAGGCCCAAGTCTTGAAGTTTCATTTGCAATTTATAGCAATTAAAGAGAGCTATAGAATAGATTTCATTTCTAAAGACCAAGACACCCATCGTTGCCATCTTAAGAAAAGTCAATTACAAAACATTGCAGACTGGTATCTACCGACTTTCTTTCAGATCGTCATATCTCTCTCAAAAATGTCTTCATATGCTGCCATGAATGAAGTACAGTTCTTCATTCAAGAAGTATTCTCCGGTGCTTCGCAGACTGCAATTCAACCTCCTGAATCCTGGATCGTATCTGAAGACGAAGACGAAACATCAGGGCATTTCTTGAAGTTCAATCAGGTACAGTTCACAAAGCATGACTTAGCGTGGCGACTTCTTTCAACTTTTTCAAAAAGTAACATTTAGGAGCTCACGATAGGCATATTTACAGAATACACGCATGAACGCCAGACAAAGTTCAAATTACCAAAATAAATTTCACCTAACAAAACGACAAGGGTACAATTCACGTTTCAACATTATATTAGGGACCTTGAAATTCTACGACGTGAGCTCAAAGACGCGACCATGAATATTGGGTTTACTTTATGTTGAAAGTATTGTTTACGAAATGAAATACAGCATTACTGATATTACAGTAAAGTTTCAGTATTATTGTGACACTGCCAACATTGGAAACAGCCTCTGCTGCGTTTGAAGAAATTTATATACCGCGTCGTAATTCTAGTTCTGGTAAGGGCGACGTGATTTTCGAAAACTGAAGTCGTAAACAAGGGAAACTTTGTACCCGAGACAGATCACAAGTTTTTTATTCTAAATTTTAGGAAAAGTTTTTATGTTAAATTCATGATATAAACTGCTATAGCAACACAAATGTATTATTAAGGGTGTGTGATCTTGTATTTGAAGTGAAAAGTACTCATTTCAACGTTCGCGTTGTTGAGCTCGCGTCGTAGAATCTTAAGGTCCCTAATACGCCAATGCAAGGGTTTGCTTTACGACTTTGAGAACTCTCTATATTCTAGCGAGGGGCCAGGAGATCAGGATTGGTGTAGAACATAACTTTCTTAAAAAAAGCGTAATTACGACGTCTTAATTGTGGATACCATGCTGGAGTGTCGAAATGTTGGATCACGAATTGTAATGTCTTGCTAAGTTACGACTATTTACTTAGAACAGAAATCAATAGAATAGTGATAATGTCTGAGTAATGCAACTTATTTTGCGTACTCAACATCACTATGTTTCATCAAAGTATACTTACTCTTCACAAGAACCATAACGAGCAAAAAGTAATATTTTGTCTTCAGATGTTGTTGCGTCACGGTGGACGTCTGAGTATGTCGGGTGAACATATACATCTCACGACAGATGAGTTAGACGGAGATGGAACAGGATCACTCGGTGTTCGCTCAACTCAGCAATTCTCAATTAATCGCACAACTAGCTACTTCAAGACAGAACTTTTAGCTCATGTCAATTCTTCGGTAGTTCTGCCGCAAAACTTCGACTGTCATTCAGTAAATGTTGCACTTCGTGGAGCGGTGAATCCTGTAGAGAAAATAACTGTGGGTCCACAATGTGTATTTTCTTTGGAAAGTCACGGTGACAAGCAGAATTTAACCATTGACAAGTTGGTCATTCAAACTGACGGTCATATGAAGTTGATTGCTGAGCACGAGTTGGAGATACACGGAACATCTTTGGATATACGTGGTGGGGCCAGAGTAAGTTCATATATTACAGTGATGTGTTCAAGGTATCAATTGATTTAAATATTCCTCTGACTTCAGTTACTCTATTTGGAAGAGATTTATATTCTACACCAAGTCACCCAGTTCAGTGCATATATTTAATCAACATTTTGTTGGCGTTGCTCGTAATTTCCGCTGGTGGTGGAGGACATAAAACATCTTTTTCTGTCTTTCAGCTTGACGCCAATAACCTGAAACTGGTTTTCAGAAACATCACCTTGGAGCCGTATTCCACTTTATCAGCAGACCATCAGATCAAATCATCCACCTTTCATGTGGGTGATGGTAAAGAGCACATTTCAGGAAGTAGTGGTGCTGGTCATGGTGCTCACGGTGGTGTGGGTTCAGGTCAAAGTCTCGTCGGAATTTCTTACGGCTCTTTCCGAGTACCGCGAACGCCAGGTCGACCTGGTGCAGCGCCAGTCTTCCCGCGAGTTCCTGGTTTGGGTGGTGGAATTTTAAAGCTTGTTGCTGAAAATACAGTTCACATTGATGGTACACTTTCCGCCAGAGGTGGTTCTGCAACTTCACCTCGTGCTAGTGGCGCAAGTGGAGGCAGCATTTTAGTGTATGGAAAATACATCCACGGACAAGGCCTACTTGATGTTTCTGGGGGAGATGGAGACCTCAGTAATAGTGGTGGTGGTGCTGGTGGAAGAATCAGTGTTTATACAAGTGCAAACAACTATATAGGTCAGTACCAGGCCATTGGCGGAGCAAGCAACATTGAGCCAGGGGGTGCAGGAACTGTGTATCTGGAACGAATCACTCACGATGCTAACATCAGCGTTGAAGATTTGGCGCATGGTAATATGTATAGCAGTGAAACTGAGTTTGACATTCAGAACCGCACTTTATATATCAATGCACATGGTCGACAGCCACGTGATCCAAACAAGAACCTAAGTTCTAGTTTTGATGACTTCACACAAAGAGCGTCAGCGCGCACATGGTTGACTCTCGACCCCAGTGAAAACGCCATGAAATTGAATGAATTACAAATCTATGGTGGAGCACAAGTATTATTTATCATCGCTCAAAAAGCGAGGCATCCACTTTCTCTGACAGTGACTCGAATGCAAGGAGATCGTAGCGGTTCTTTCTTTGTTGGTTACAATCAATCGTTTCTCTCGCTGGAGTCTTATCTGCCATTCAATATGGTAATCTACCAGGGAGGTGTGACCACAATGCAAGGTGAGCTGCTGGTTGCCGGGGTTACAGTTGACGTGGATGGCATCTTACAAAAATGTCAAAATATTACTATCGCTGATCGTGGTATTGTAATTATGAAGGAAATGTATGATTATCGTGGTGGAGCTACAAAGGTACGATGAGTTTCTTTGCCAACAAATGTAGTTTTTCATCTAATTTGTAAAAGTTCAAGACGGGAGATATGAATTGGAAAATTAGATGAACGGCACTTCATAGTTTAATGGTTTTCCATAGGAAGCCCAATAAAGTCCGTAAATAGGTGAAAATGACAATAAAAGATTTAA